>VZTJ01000943.1:220053-337084 GCA_013397795.1 Orthonyx spaldingii | reverse complement strand
CCCCCTTCCATAGCTCTTCCCCTCAGCCCCTCGACTCTCACCCCTCCCCTTCCATGGCTCTCCCTCCTCCCGGTCCACCAGACCCTCCGCCGCGGACGCCCAGGGGGCTTCCCCTTGCATTACGGGAGGGAAGAGGGAGAAGGTAAACTGGAACAAGAAGCGAGGTGGAATGAGAGCCCCCCTCCTCAAACACCGAGGTGGAAAGAGAGACCACCTCCACCTCCCCGCCCGGCGCCGCAGCCGGGACCGCCTGGCCCCCCTCGGTACCGCCAAGGGCCCTCACCGCTCTCCCTTCAGGGCCGCTCCTCCGCGTCGCTGCCTCTGGTAAGGAGCCGACGACCGCAGCTCCGCTCGGGGCTCTTGTCCTTCAGCCGGGTCGGCCCGGCCCGGGCTGCGGCGCTGCTGCGGCGCCGGGAGCGCCGGGCCCGCCGGTGCCTCCGCCCGGGCTCTGCTGCACCTGCTGCGGGGCTGGGCTGCCCTGCGAGCAGAGGAGGCTCCCTCGCTCCGTCCTCCCTCAACTTCGCATCACTCCGGGCTGCCCCCGCTCCGCCCCACCGCATGCACCGGCGCCGCCGCTCGCCCCCGCCTCCGGGGAAAGGCTCCGCTGCCCTCCCGCCCCATGCACTGCCCCACTGCCGGGACGGCGGGCAGCTCCCGGCAACAGGGCAGGTCCCCTGTGCCCGCCTCTGGCGGGAGGGGCCGGAGCAGCCTCCGCCAATCAGCCCCGGCGCGGCTGCTTTTCGGTTCCAACCCCCTGCCGTGGGCAGGGACACCTTCCTCTGGACCAGGTTGCTCCAAGCCACCTCCAATTGCTTGGCTAATAAGTGCCAAGTAAACGATGTGATTATCCCGTCCTCACTCACCTGACAGACTTTAAATACAAACGCTAATTCTCCAATTGGCTTTGTGTGCGTGTATGGTTTGGGTGGGTGTGGATTTGGGTTTTTTTTTTCCTGTTATTCACTTACTATCTAATAATGATATATCAAAATATAATAAAACTGTAATCCCATAGCTGACAGACATTAAAGTTCTTTGAAAGAAAAAGATTTGCCCCTCACCTCTCACACACTCTAAAATCCAAACTTTCCCTGTTTCTTTTAGCTTACATGTTTGCTGAAGTTTTTGCAATGAGCTTTGAAGGACAAGAAGTGTCAGATTGTCTTTCTGATTTGACAGATCAAGTTACTCCTTTAATAAAAGGGAAGGTTAAAGTTTCACCAGACAAAACAAAAAAGTTAATGAAATTGGAATGATAGGTTAAGGAAATGGCGTGATAAGAAAAATGAACATAGGCTTTAAATTGTTCTCCATTCTGAAGTCAAGACAGTTTGCAAAAGAAAATGAAACTTTCATTCAAATTAATCCAATTTATTTGGGACATAAAGTTTTTCTTTATATTCGTTATAGAGCTTTTTAAGAGCTTTTCTGTTTCTTACATACAGAACAAATCATTAAAGTTTCTCAAGCCTCATGCCCCTTTTGACGTCCAGTTAACATTAAATTGCGTGTTAAGCTTTCATGGGTGATAGTGAAATCCTACAAGCTCATAGTGGCCCTTGGCTTAAGGTAAACATTGAGCTCTAAAAATGAAGTTCTGAAGTTAAATGTCCCCAGATCAACTATATTCACACTCTTGTGTTGAAAGGCTTAGTTACTTGTAGGCAAGATAAATTTCAATTTATATTAGGTAACAATTGAATAAATTCAGTTCCCCTGCATATCCAAATGACCTTCTTATTCCAGTGGCAAACGATGTAGTAAATCCAAAACCAGCAGAACCATTCCTAAGGCATAACCATGGGCATAAGTCTAGATGTGTAGCAAGTGTAGATTTTGTTGCTATCTCCCTGAGCTGTGCTGGGAGCTTCAATAAAGCTGTTCTCACTGTGAAAGTGGCAATCGGTGCAGTTACCTGGGGAATTCTATTACAATTATTTACCAGACCTGGGTAAAAAATTAAAGGTTTCTCCATGGAATGTGGTACTGAAAATGTCTCACAGTGGTGGTAGCACTTTGAATTTAATTACTGTGTGCTATTTAATACTAACTCAGGAATGAATGTCACTTCTAAAAGCTTTTGTATTATTCCATGCACACTCTCCGTCCTTTTCAGCGTGTCAGACTTGCTTGACTGTGTCATTGTTCTGCCATCCCAGTTTCCTATCTTGAGCAGATAAGGTCAGACACATTGTTTTATTGAAAATTAATGTGTTCAAGAGTTAATGATTTTCTCATAACATCCTACATTTATAGTAATGGCGTCTTTCCTTGGTGCAAATACTTCAGCTCTAGGTATCTACACATCATATTATGCTGTCTTTGCCTGTTATGGTTACGTGCTGTTGCAAAATCGATTTTATTTCCAACTGCAAATATGTGTATAATTTTGTATTTAGCAATTTTTAATTTTTTTCCAAAATAAATATAAAGTATTTATTATTAGCTAAGCTATTATTATAATTCTAAGGCATATAAGGTATACAGCAAAATACTGAAACAGGGATTTTTTGTTCTCCTATAAATTCCAGACCCTAACAACGAAATTCTGTGTTGCAAAAATTTTGGAACCTTACAATTCGAAATTGTGATAAGGAAATCAGATTTAAATAAAACAATAAAAATTCACAAAATGCTATAAATATGAAGCATTTGTAATTTTTGTTAAAGTTTTACGGAGCTAATAAACACTTCAGAAGTGGTTTTGAAGAACCTTCTATTGTTGACCAAAGGGAAACCTGCATACTATTTTTCAAGAGAAGAATTTAATTAATTTGCTTATAAGTTGGACAGTGATGCCATCAAAGTTATTTTTACTGGTGAGGAACAAGAAATGCCTCTTGATGTGATGTGTTACTCTTAGGTTGTAGAGTGCCTTCATCCAACAGAATTAAGTTGGAACTTCATTATGTTGGATCAAGGCAACTGTTCCCTGTTGCGTTTTCTTCCTGGTGGAATTTTTATCATGCCCATAAGAATTAAGAAATACCACACTGTCAATTCCAGATTTGTGATTCTGCAAATCTACTGAATTTACCTGGATGATGTGTGTAAGTTACATTGAAGGTTATGTCCCTTGAGCTTTTCTACCGATTTGCACAGGTCTGCCAAAGGGACCAAAGAGGAAGGAATATCTCCAGATTTCAGGATCACAATGATTCCCAGACAGTTCAGAAAGTGGTTTATCCTCAGCCTTGATTGTTTTGGCTATACAGGCACATACCTCATGAGTTTTTACAGAGCAAAGTACAAGTATCACCTTCCTTGTAACTCAGATTCCAAGACAGTGTTGGCTGCTTTTGCTTCCTAACTGATACGCAGTCATAAGCAGCCAAACTAATTTATTTAAATAGGGTTTGTAGTTCTTTAGCCTTTCCCATATGCCAGAAGGAATTAATCATTGAGATGTATAGTACCCAATTTAACTGCAGTGTTACCTAGATCTGCTTCTAGATCTGCTTGCCATGTCTTTGGAACTTGCTCACAGATCCCCATAAAAGCAAGAAAAATGTACAAACGAGTCTGCCTTTGCTGTAAGCAGCTGTTGTCCTTATTATCTCACAGAAGTGACACCAGCACACAAGAAGTTAATTCTACCTGTATGGGTGAGTCCCATAACTGTGTATTACAGCTGTGAATGGTGGTTCCCAACAGAGAATAGCTACACAGTGATCACCCCATGCCTTGTGGCTCCTGTAAGCGTGAAGTGGTCGTTTCTAGTTAGCTGATGTATATTTGGGTGGCAGCAGACAGTTCTTCTCCTAGATGAGAAATCTGTGATGCACCTGCAGTTGTTCTTTCAGTGCAGCCTGTGTGATTACAAAACACAATGTTCTATTTCCTGGGGCAAAAATTTTAACAAAGGAAGAAGGAACCTTTTATGGACAAATTTAGGTGAGACCTCTTATCTCTTATTATTCCTTGTGTGGCAGTACTGTAACTTTCCGAGGAGGTTTGTTGACCGTGGGGTCAGAACACTTTAACGTAGGAAAATGTTAAAACCATAAATCCCACTTCACTGCGCCTTGCTGTAAGGGATGTTCTGTGGTTAGGGAAGGCACAGAGAGGAGCACTTAGAGAGCTTGAGGGGATCAAGCAGCTCTCTTTCGAGGAGAGACTAAAGAAGGTGGGACTCCTCTGTGTGAAAGGACAAGAGCTGAGAGAGGATTTGGTCAAGATGTGCAAAACCATGGAGGGGGCAGAGATGAGAGCGCCACAGATGCTGTTCGCCAGAAGCTGTGATTGAAGAACAGGTGACAGTAACTGCAGCAAGCATCAAAGCAGGTTAAAGAGATGAAAGGAAGCTCTTAATGAAAAACGCTGACCTTGATTTCCTTTATTACCCCGAGAAGTTAAAAAGCCAGGCTGGTTGAGCAGGGTTAGTAGAGGAGGCAGCAGCTTTGTGGTTAAGCCTGTCATAAATCAGTACTGAAGGTAGGGTTTGACTCTGTCACTGTGCAAATACAATAACTGAGCATTCTGGGTGAGTAGTAAGGGAGTTGGTTATCAGATGGGGTTATGCTGTCTCTCAAGGGTATTTTCTTTTCCCACTGTTAGAAACTGAAGAGTGATCTAGTAGAACTTTGTTAACCCTTAAGGTATTTATGTTGAGAGCTCTTGAGAGCAGAGAAATTAAGTTCTTTTTGTTAATTTTTTACTGCTTCAAGCAGAATTCTGTATGTGAAAATGTAGTAAGAAAGGTAAAAGATTCTTCTTGAGTGGTTTTCCTGTTAGTAAGCAAAGATGATAGGTTTTTATATAAGTTGGTTCTGGAAACTTAGGCTGTGTTTGTTCCTGGGCATTTTTAAGTTCTAGGGTAATGTTGAAACACAAGTAGGCAGGAAGTGTTAGGTATGGTGTTAGTTGACTAGGGTAGTTGTTTATCTTATGTATTTTGGTGACTTTTTGTTGATTTGGGTTTTTTTCTACACTTAATGGTGATTCAGTAAGTTCAAAACCTGTGTAACTTCCTGTATCATTGCTGTGTTTTAATATTGTTCCTCTCCAGTTATTCAGTCACTTCTTGAATTGTGTGGATAACGCATTCCTCTGTGTGTGTTTAGAAAGGAGTGTAGAAATAGCAAGATAAATGTTTCTGTTCACACTTTCATGAGAATTGTTTTAACTTCAATTTCATGAGAGCAGTCATTAAGTTTGTAAAAAACCTGCATGTGAAATCATTGTCTTTTTAGTTGCAGTTAAAAACGTTTGCACATATAGTTTGCTATTTTACAGGTTTTTAGTATCTTAGGCAAATAGTGCCATTATAGCTATCCTGATCCCTGTTCGAAGAGAAGAGCTGTGACTTCATCTCTTTAAATTTGAGGAAAACAACATAAAACAGGTACTGGTGGTAGTCTTTTTTTCAGCTTAAGATACCAGAAGGTATTGCAAGTGTGTTACCTGGTGGGGGTTGCTTAGGCTAATTAGTTTTTTAGACAGGAAGAAGTAGTTACAAAAGGCAGCTAAAATAGTTCTATTTTAGAAGGCAAAAAAAAATAAATCTAAAATACCAAAGCTTGCAGCTAATATTAATTTTGTGCCTAGCCCTTGCAAGATGCTTTTTCAGACCGCACTGACATTGTGTACTTATTTTAACAAGAGAGAATAGAGAGACTGAACCAATCCAACAAGATGCTTCACTGCATTTGGTTTTTACATTTCCTTGTAAGTAGCTTCAGCAAGTACTGCTTAGTTTTGCATGTACAGTTCTAACTTAAATTATCTATGACAGTAAGGTATGGCTTGTCTGTTCTTCCTGTGTAAGCAGAAAAGGTTAGTTGGTGTATAATAAGTAAGATAATTAATACTGCCTGGGTACTCTACTACAATGTGTTGCTGTTTGACTGAAAGAAAAAAGTAATAAAACAAGCAGATGTATTGCTCCAGCAGTATTGTATTTGGTTCTTGCCACACCTATTAAGAAAACACCAAATGCCAAAGCTCTCTGCATCGTGTTTGCTCTCCTTAGCCCATCTGAGCAGCAACAGTAATGAACAGAGTGAGTGTGTAGCACCTCAAAAGGGCTTCAAGAAAATAGTTAAATGAACTGATAACTAGTTGGTAATTCCATACTGACACAAGTGATAGGGATGTGGTAAGTGCATGTTTGGTTTTCTGTTTTATAAATTATTATAAGAGAGTCTTCGTAGCCTTGGCTGTAGAGTGGTAAAAGCTTGACAAAACAGTGGTTCTGGTATCTCCTTTAAATGGAAATCAAGTATGGCCACTGCTGTGAGTCCAGAGAGGGGAGAGAATATGGCATTCCAAGTGCCACAAGCATGTCTCAGCTCTGCAGTGCTTTGGGAAGCCAGGAACTTCTAGTACAGAATTTACTGTGCAGCTGTGGGCCCTCACCAGCAGTGCTGGTTCATCTTGTTGTAGCTCTGCTGTTGGGTGTGATGGGGAATCATGCCAAAGTCATTCCATGTACCTACCACATGCCAAGAAGTTGTTTCCCAATCTTTGGGTAGCCACCACCACATTCTCATGCCAGATCTTCCAAACAAGTTGTTCACTTGTGTGTGTGTGTTTCATTTTGCAAGCATTATGGTATACTCTGAGAACATCATGCTGAAACCTGTCACCCACTGCTTCCAGTATCAGAGCACCTCTTTGTACTTCAGATGGAGAAGCAGGCTCCCCAGGAAGTTGTTCCATTTTTCTATTCAGTCTTTAATAGACTTTTGTCTTTATGCTTTCCTGCCTGCCTTATGAGCTATTTTCCCTCTTCTGTGTTTTTAAGCAGCCCTAGTAATAAAGGCATTGTGTCAAGCTGTGTTCTGCATGCTGCAGAAGCCTTTTTTACTGAGGTGTCGCTACTTCTGCTCAGATCTAAGAAATGCATCCATACAAGTCAATTCTACCTTCAGAGTCTATTTAAGAGACCACAGCCTTTTGCATCTGAAGCTGCGTCTTGTTTTTATAGCAACACCTTTTAGAATACCTGCTGGGTCATTTTACAGGGTCCCTTTTGTGACTTTACCATTTCTTGCTGGTTTATCTGTTTTTAAAGAGTATGTCCAGTACTGTTTCCTGCAATGCCAAGTTTTTCCTTATTGTTGTTTGAACTATTTCTTGCTGTCCTTATGCTTAAGGCAACCAGAAAGCTTGGAGGCCTGAAAGTGTAGAATGAATCATTTAGGGCAGAAGATCTGCTTTGGAAGAGAGAACAAATTGAAAGTCATTTTCTCTCCAAACTGCTCTCATTAATTTAGTTTTCAGTGTAGCCTTTCTTCTCCCCTTTTACTTAGAAGATGAACTAAATACCAAGAGAAAGATGGGAAAGACGCTTCTAAGAATGTCAGGAACCCATTACCATTTCTTTCAAAACTAGGGAAAAGAGTAGCCTTAAGAAATTAGAGCTCCAACAAGCTGAAAAGAAATTTTTAATTATATGTGTAGATATTAGAAATGTATTGATGTGCCATGTCATACCCTGATGCCATACTTGTTTCTTTCAAGTCAAAGGTCTCAAATGAGTCATTATATGCACATTTGTCCAAGTTCTTCATGAGTTTATGCACTAATGCTTGAACTTTTTGTGCATTTAACAATTTTGATGTAATTTTGAGCAATGTCATGTTAAAGACTGGATTCAAAAAACAGTATTAAATAGAACGAGGGAAATATTTTCAAACAAGTAGCAAGTTTGTGCAGAAGATCACAACATGATTTATACAAACTCTAGAAGCTGGTTTTAAACAATTGCAGAAAAAAATAACTCATATTTTGTATTATTGAAAATCTGTTCCCTACTTTTCAAATAAGCATTTTGTCAGCTTTTACTTTCTAATTTCTTGTATTAATTGTCTGTTTATTTTCTTTGCATTGTCTTTTCATTAATACATTCTCAAATAGTTGTGTGGATATGGAACTAACTAGCTTGTATCCTGTATGTGTGGGTATCTACGTAACCCCATCTGTGCTTGTGATCC
This sequence comes from Orthonyx spaldingii, assembly GCA_013397795.1. Classification (NCBI taxonomy): domain Eukaryota; kingdom Metazoa; phylum Chordata; class Aves; order Passeriformes; family Orthonychidae; genus Orthonyx; species Orthonyx spaldingii. The sequence goes on along the minus strand of VZTJ01000943.1, from coordinate 329,147 downwards.
ACCAGGTAAACCAAAATTGGATGGGAGCAACATAATTGCAGACAGACAGATGTGTTGGCCCTCACTTGTGATGTCGGGGAGAGTACACACAGTTTCTCAGTATGGAAATCTTCCATCTATCTGCAGCCTGGTGTTGATATCATCACATAATGATGTGTTTCCTGTGTTTGTCTCCTCCTATCAATCATCTTCATCTGCAGGACTTTGCCCGTTACTCAGCCCTCGGTGATTTAATTGAAGCTATTGTCTCTTGCTGAGTACATTCATATTAAAGCCCTCCTGGGAACATTGGATAACACATTGGATGTTCCGCTAAGGGAAGCTGGATCTTATTTCATATCAAGAGTGTGTTAAATAGATGCCAAGAGCATGAAAATGTTTGGGGCAGTGACCTGTTACACTTTGTGCCATTATCTTATTGTTCTAGTTGTAATGATTGAACTGCAGCTGATCCAAGTGTATATTTAGGGAAAAAAAAATATGCTATTTAATGATTTTCTCCTCCTACACTGTAGGTCTATCAGCAATTTTGGAAGGTTGGTTCTTTTATTGATAAGGCATGGAAAAGCTTAATCAGTTTGCAATTAATGTAATTTTTTCCTTTGTGGTATAAGTTGTTGTGGTTGGGGAAGGTTGGATATTTTTCTGTATGTGATGATTAACTGAGACTTAGTAACTGATTATTGAGATGTTTGATTTTGTGTGTGTGAATGGAGAAGTGTAACAAAATCTGTTATGGAACTATAACACATCTAGATTTGAATATTTGGGAGCCTTAATCAATCTTCCTTCTGTAAAGTGTAAAGGAAGTGTTCCTGACTCACACTAGTTGTTGAAATCTGCAAAGGCTGGAGGGAAGACAGAACTGGTTCATCTTTTTGATTTTGTATCTGAAATAGCTGAGAACACACTTGGGAAGGAACTCATTGCAGGGGAGGCAGCTTGAAGGATGGAGTAAAGCAAAAAAAAGACAGGATTAGTGAAAATGAAGGCATTGGTAATAGCAAAACCAAAAGCATAGGTGGTGCACATGCAAAGAGCAAGCTGGAATTACTGTGTGGTGGGCAAGTGATCATAGAAATTACTGTGTATGTCTTAATTGGCTCAGGCTTTCTCTTTTTAAATCCACAGCAATGTATTTGTGGACAAGTTAAAAACTGAATACAAATATTGCAAGAGAGGAATCATGAAAACCATGGAGTTTGGTTTTTCTAGAGCGAAGAGGAGAAGATTATTGGTAGAAGGGGGAGGAGTTGTGTTGCTTTTTCAGCCGCTGCTTTGAATAATGAAATATTTATTCCTTGGGAGAAGAACAGCTGAAACAATAGAGCTGTGTTTATAGAAAAATGGTCATTTGTCCAGACTCTGATTTCTGGTTCATCAATACCTCTTTGTGAGAGGTAGTTCCCTCAAATATGTCTTTGTTTCCAATGGAATGCAACCAGGGGCGTGTAGTGCAAGGAGTCTCAGTTGGGCTGGCTTAAACAAACAATAAAACAGTGCTAAGACTGAAATTAAAATGTATATATTTGTTCTGTGCCATGTTCTATTCATTACCTGATTAGTGTATGAGGCAAAACAACACATCTTGAAGCTTCCAGCTGGCTGAGCTGTGTATCTGTACAGCAGAATTACATGTGTTTTAAAACATGATTAAAAAGACACTTGCCAAGATTTTCTTATGGTTTGTTTAACGAGGTTAAGAATGGTGGAAACAACCAGAAAATCTCTCAAATTGTGCATGTTCATAAGGACAAACACTAACTTTTTTCCTTTTGTTCCCCAGACCACTGAGCCCGGTGATCCAGTGTTATGCTTGGAGGGACTATGACAGGTGGTAAGTGAGATGGCTTTAGGTCACTTTGAGTATAATTCATCTCTGTTCTCAAAATGACATCTGCTTGCCCAGAGGGTGCTCTTGTCTATTTTCTTCTCTCCATGCCCCGATATCCTGTGCTGGAAGCAACTGGGAGCTCAGAATATTTATTACCACGTCACTGCTCGTCATGTCCCTGTTGTGATGACAGGGTGTGTTCAGGCTCCCTTGCTCTGCCAGGGAATCATAGTGTGGCCTAGACTGCAAGTTTAATAACAGGAGGGTATGTTTTTAGTGGGATTTGTTATGCTTTTTTCTCTCCATTCTGGTATGTTGACCTTGCCCGGTGCTTTGAGTTGTTTAGTTCTCTTGAAAGCACCATCTAGTGGTATGAGTTCATCAGGAAATGAAAGAATAGGTTCTGTTCCTGTCACAGTGCTGCTTTTTGCAGTAAATCTGTCTCGTGTTTTATCTTTGCTAAAAATACAGACCAAGGGCACTTCTCCATGTTCTCCTCCAGTCTAGTTCCCATTTGGAAAACAATTGAAGGGTGATTTTCGAGGAACAATGGGTGCACAGTTAAGCAGGATGTGAAATAAGGACTAGGATGGCAGTTGCAGAGAGACAGAGACCGCTTCTGCCACCTATTGCAGAAGCAAGCAGGTGCTGTGGGATACTGGGAGTGAAGTGACCAGGAGCCAGAAAGTAAGGAACTGTGGCAGTGATAAACCATGGAGAATTTGAATGTGAAGTCAGTGAATTAAAAGCAGTTGAATACAGCAGTGCTCATGTGTCAAGAATCCATTGAGAAGTCAGGACAAGTCATCAAAGAATTTGTGAAATGACTTGCACATGTCGGTGACAGGGCTGGCAGTAGTTGCTGTATTGTGTCCATATGACAGCTTGGATTCAACAGGATGGACACTATTGTGCCAATAATTTATGTGTTTTGGTCACTGAACAAAACACAAATACATGCAGCACAGTGAAATGAGCAATATTTCATTTTGACTACTTATTAGTGTTCTTGTTGCAAAACAGAAGAAATGTTGATGAACAACTAAATTTCATTACCATTGACAACCACAGTGATGGGCAGATGGTGTCACACCTTGCTGTCTTGTCTGGATTGAACACTTTCTGTGGCTAATAATGGGAGAATCTCTCTTGGAAAATTTCTCTCTCTCTCCCAGGTTAACACTATCTTCCCTTTTTATTGTCACCATGTTATAGAGCACCAGAGGCATCTTTCAATTTCCTTAAAAGATATCAAAGAAAAAGTGTTCACTGATGCTCAGTAAATATACAAATATGTAAAGGCAGCATCTTGACAGATTAATCATGAAAGAGTGGTCCTATAGTGTGGTGTAACCGGCTTGTTTGAGCATTTGGAGAGCAAAAACTGAGTTTGAGCATCTTTAAATAGGGATTTGAAATCTTGTCTGTTTTGGCCCATGAAAATGATGCATAATTGCCAAGATTAAAATAATGCCTTTAATGTTTTTGATTCTAGAAATATTTTCAGCCTAACCTCAGTTTTCAAATGACTGATATGAAGTTTGTGGTAAAATCAAGAACCAGAAATGGAAGATATCAAGTTGCTCATCAGTGTTATGCTTCCCTATGAAGCTTGTGGTTACAACAGAGCCAAGATGTTTTTTAAACAGATGATTCAGTTTCAAAGATAGACGTAATATTCAAGAGGGACCAACAGTTTTGACTGTAGAGAGAAGGACTACAGACTGATAATGAAGGTGAAAAGGATGTATTTTTGTGTGTGTGTGCAATGCATAGCAGTACCACCATTTAATGCATGGCACTAGCAACATAAATTACATCCCATTTTATTCTGTATTGTGACGGTATGTGCCCAGAAGGAGAAACAGAATGAGAAAATCTCCAGACTGAAACAGGAAGGACAGTGGGCAAATTGTGGAAATGCTTCATACCTTGAACATTGCTGAGGTAACTGGAATTGAAGTATGTGAACCTTGCCAAAATAAGAGTTACCAACTCCTATCCCAACATTGCAACATCCCAGTAGATAAAGTGTTTCGTAGATAGTCACGCAACTAGACAGAAGTGAATGCTAAAAGTTGGAGATATGATGGGATTCTGTTTTCAGTTTGCATTAAGGAAGGGGTCGTGTAGTGCTGCAGTATCAAATTACGTGTGAGAAAAGGAACTGATTTATATACCAACTGTATGAGATGGGAAACTACAGTTAATGCTTGGAACTTGGCTGTTGTAGACAGGTTAGATTTACCTGGTCAAGTTTGAGTTCATTTGGGGCCTGGAGCAATGCAGGTTAGCTCTGAAAACTGAGGAACTCTACTGGTTTTGTACTGGTGTTCTGCTCTTGATACACCCTGCACACACAAAAACTCCAAACAAAAAAATAAAACCCCCAAATATTAAAAACAGAAACAAAAACAACCCAAGCAACCCACAAGCCAACAACTCAAACACTACCATCACCACAAGAAAAAAAAAATCAACCAGTCCAACAAAAATCCCCACACCAGACAAACCCACCACCGACCATTCCGCTATAATGCAGCTGGGCTAACAGAAATATTGACTGTCCACTGATCTGACTACATGAGCTGAGAGCTTTTAAAAGAGGAGGCTTATTGGCAAAGATCTTGCCAAATGTGATTTTAATGGTTGTTGTGTTCACACTGACATAAAAAGTGCATGTATTGATATTTCCAAGAGTACTCATGCAATATATCTATACATTTCCATTCAAAAATGGGTGACCCTCCAGAAATACCTTGGAGCTATCTGCCCTGTAATGCACTGCAAACACTTGTGTGCTGAGCAAGAAAGCAGAATTTGTGCCATAAGAAGTTAAATGGTAAGTAAGGTATCATTTTCTGAGCTGTAAGCTCCTGAAACAGTGTTTTCTGTACCCAAAAGCCTCATCAGATAGATGATATCTTGCACGTGTATCATTGTATGCAAAGGGTTTCCTTTTCCAGCTTCCAGAACATCTCCATATAGGAGTCTGTAGATTTATTGTAATGGTGGTGGGACATGGATACTCTTTTTTAGACACAGAGCAGGACTCACGTGTGGCCCCATCATGAAGTTTTGCATTAGGCAAGAAATTTTTGCATGCCCAATCATCTTATTCAGGTATTTTTCAGTCTGTGTAAGTTCACAGAGGTGACCTTTTACTGTGTCTTGTGTGATTGCATGGCCAAGTGTGTGCCTAACAAAACTACCTGTCCCTATGAGCCTTACTTCTCTTAGAGCACCACAGCTATAGAGTGAGTGTCTTAATGTATTGTGAAAATCTTTGGTTGGCACAGCCTTTGGGACATGTATCTCCATATCTTTCTCCCAAGAGCTTAGCTGTCTGAGGCACTGCCTTACAAGTGCATGGCAATTAAGGAGAACACAAAAATTAACTTGGAAATTTTATTAGATTCAAGGAGAGGATTTGGGCCAGGATAAGCTGGTTTAGTTTTTAGTGAATGCACTTTTCTCCTTACAGTGATTTCAGGAACGGAACTCTACATGGATTTGTTCATGCAAGAGTTCCCAGCATGTAATTCTACAGGTAAGTTGTAGGTCCATGGTCCTCATCTTTGCTATGAGATGCTCGCATGTGTTTTTAGATGTACATAAACTTTGCAAGTTTTGTGTTTATCCTCTTTCTTTCTCAGAATCTCTCCATTTGGAGTTGCTGGTAATATCTTGGTGTAAATGAGAAAAGTATCTTCATGTGTTCTTGTTCTTCTTAAGGGGAATGGTGTGAAATGTGTGAAGCGTTATCCATGGGGCTTCTCCATGCCCATGCAAGTCCTCTTTTTATTATACTCAAGTTATCTCTGTGCCACTTGCTTTTTTCTTGGTCTGTTTATTCTTTATTCTTCTTCCAGCTCAACCCATCTCGCTATTGGTTCCATGTTAACTTCTTTGTGATACCTCTGTCAGTTACAAGTTATAAATATATTGTATATGTAAGTATCGGTATATTTGTATATTTAAAAAGATAATCTGGATCCAAGTGTGCAATCTGTCACTCGCCTTCATTCTGAAACATTGTGGTGAGTGAAATTAGGATGAGAATTTAAATATAGAACTATAAAATTGCTAGTGACTTTTTTGTGAGATGCTGCCAGGACTTCAGTGAGGGTTAAATATGGGCTTAACTCTGGTTTGGCACAGAGGCAAACTTCCTGCTATAATCCATAGTTTTATATATCTCTCAGGCTCTGCAGGGGAAGGAAAGGGTTGATACCTGATCCTGTGTAAGGAATACTAGAGTAACAAACTCATGTGAGCCATACTGAGCATTTAGGTTGCCTGTACAGTCCATATTCAAGGACATCAGGCACTGGGTACCACAGAAGTTTCTCTGGATTTTCAATAACTGTTGCCTAGTCTGCCAGGGAAACTCAACGTGAATCACAAGCAAGTTCTGGACAAATATTTCAGTTTCTTTTATTTATGGTGTAGGAACATGCTAAACACAGTTTTCTTCATCTTCATGCTTGATGTGCCTCCTCTTAGGCGAAACTGCTGGATTGTGTCATAGCCTGACATTTTCCTTGGCAATCAATGCCAGCCTGACCACGGTGACTGGGCTGGATTGTGCCCCAGACAGGTGTGTAGATGCCAGTGCACCGATAGGTATCTCTGCTAGATCCATATCCCAGCTCAGGCATCAGCAGGTGAAGGGTCAGTAGTGTTTGCCTGTGTCTGCACCACTGCGTTCATTTGGCAGCCATTTGTCTGTGTGCCAAAGTGTTGGGAGCACTTGGAGCAGAAGCCTGACATGCACTGCTTATTCTTTGCTTGATTACTTGGGGGCAAAAAAGCCTAATTTATATCTCCCCCCCCCCCCAAGTGTTATTGCAGTACAATCATAGCTTAGAAGAGTGTTATATATTTCTGATATAAGCTATATTATCATGCATAATTCAAATTGCTGACTCTATGTACTTTTGTGTATGTTGCCTTTGGTATACAAATGGTAAAATCAACAAGCTTGTAGTTTAAGTTCAAAAGGCTCCAAGTCAAAACTCAGGAAGTTAAGTTCTATTTTCTTCCTTTGCCAAATTTTTGTGACTCATTGAGATTGCTTGATCTTTTACTGTCTCAATTTACTGCCTTAGAAAATAATGTAAACCCACTTATTTCTTCCCTCAACTTTTTCAATTGTTGGGGCATAAAAGATAATGACTAATTTCAGATGTTCTGCTTAGTAGGATTGGGAAGGATTATTAACTTTGCAGTGTCGTTCAGGGAAGCTACTGAGGAGAAAAATGCCAAAAGTAGAGATTGTATCATCATCTGTGTATTGCATAGTGATTCTTCTCTGTGTGTAACAGGAAGAGATCCCCAGACAATCACAGGCTATATAAACTTTATGGAATTGACCTTTTAGAGATCTGCTTTCAACATTAGGAGACTCTTCTAGATATATAACTACTTGATATTTTCACTGCTAAATGACGTTATTTGTTTAAAATGTAAGGTGACCAAAGCTAGGAACCCAGCATTTTTGTAGTTATTTTCTTGGAAAGCTACTTGATGCTAAAATGTTACATCTTGGATTTTCTCTGTTGAGCTATAGTGTTAAGGACAGATTTTTAAAATTTAAAATCTAGGTCAGGTATGTGGTCCAAGATTTTTCAAGCGAAGTCAGGCAATGGTCATCTTTAGTATTAGGAAATCCTCAATGTGCTGGAATGCTTTAAGCAAAGTTGACTTAGCTTTATGCATTTCCTGTGCAGAGCCGTTCCTGACTTTGTAGCAGCTTTTTCCAAGGTGTTAAGCACTGGTGGGACCACACCTTGGATACTGTGTGCAGCTGGGGGCTCCTCAGCACAGGAGAGACACGGACGTACTGTAGAAGTGTGCAGCCAAGGGCCAGGGAGGTGTTCAAGGAAATGCACCATCCTCTGTGTAGGGAAAGGCTGGGAGCACGGTGATTGTTCAGCTCAGGCGTCTCATCCATGGACAAGTACCTGTAGGGAGGGTACAGAGGAGACCCAGCTTGGTTTTCTTTGCTGCCTGGTGCCAAGACCAGAGCCACTGGGCCCCAAATGAAACAGGGGAGTTTCCTTCTGAACCTCAGCAAACACTTTTTTGCAGTGAAGGTGATTGAGCACTGGCAGAGGTTGGCCAGAGAGGTGTGGCATGCACTAAGCCATAGCCAGATCTGAGAGCGAGCCTGGGACAGCACAAAGCACCCTCCAAAGGCATCAGAGCATAACTTCAGGAGTTTGCTTCCAGCCTCAGCCTGTGATGATGTTAATGATTCATAAACTGGGACATCACAGAACCAAATCAGTTATGCTATGAAGGTTTAAGCTCTGACTCTCTGCCATAGCTCTACTAAATAGGTGCATTAGTGTAGGAAAGTGTGACCTAGCCACTACCCATAGCTAAAATGGTACTAAGGCTAGGAATGTCTGGTTAAGTTATCTCAGTTCTCTAAATCTCTAAATCAGTTACTTTGTATATTTATGGAAAACACTTTCCATGGTTCTTATCAGACAAAAAATGAAATTCTCTTGGGTGAAGAGGGCTGATGTTGGGGAATCCAGGTAACTTCTGTCTGGAGCTCTGCAAACTTTTTCTTTACCTTGTGAGAATTTTGACTTGTGCTTCTTGTTGATATGAACTGTATGCATTCTTTAGGCCTATGAAGAGTAATTGTGAGAATTTAACAATCCAACATACAATTGAAATGTAAAACCCCACCAATTTCGTAGTATTTTGTATTTTTCTACTTGATGGTATTTTTTTAGATTCATTTCAAAGGCTTTTGTTGTATCTCTTTTGTTTCTGACTTCACTGTGTTGTTAAACGCTGAGCATTCCTTAGTAGATACCAGGAAATAGCACTGCTCAAGATTTTCCAAACAGCAAATGTGTTTTAATGTCACTCATTAACCAGTTCTATGAACCATTAAAAGCCCACTTGCCATTTACACAGCACTGCTCCTGCTAAGCAGGCCTCTGAGAACCCTTGAATTTACTTTAGCTATGGCTCTACAGAGGAGTCTATGGTGTTTATGCCTGGTAAGGGACAGGTTATTAACTGAAGACTACAACTCTAAGTATGCTTGTGAACATAGGAAATAATGTGTTAATAATGCAAAATAATGGGAAATAATACATATTACTGTTCTGATCAGAAAAAACCCCAGAAAGCACTCTTTAGTCAGGCTGTGTGAATAATGAAGACTATTGTTTAGTTTTCCTTAGGGCAGTTATTGTCTAAGGAGTATTGTGGTAGTGCTGCCTTGGGTGCCTGGCTTCATGATTTCATTCTCATATTGCTTCTTATGTAGTAGATTTCTCTGGTACATGTTACGAATTTGGGAAGTCTAAGAACTGAATTTTCACGTTGTTTACAGGAAGTGCTTCATGCTTGCACACATCCCAAACTGATGGTGATTTAGTCGCTCTTCTGGAAAGAAGAGAGATTATACAGCACTACGTCATCCAGATATCATGGGGAAAAAAAGGGTCTTCTTTTCTGGTTCTTTGACCTTAGGAAATGATTAATGAGAGCTCATTCAACTCATCTAATAAAATTTTTCCATGGCACAGCTGTGAAGTAGCAGCCCTGAAGACTTCCAAATGAATGTAAGTACAGTAGAGACATTTAGCACCTTCCTCAAAATTTGTTCAGTTGGAAGGGCACAGTTAGTGGGAGGATGAGCAACTAAAACAAAGAGATTAAGTACTTGAAATTCTTAGTTTCTCCTTGTTTCTGAGCTTGCCAGGGAGATTCCAGGGTAAGCTGAAGTAAATGGTGGTGGTGAGAGTCAAGCAACTTAAACCACTGGCTGCTTTGGTAGTGATTACTTGTTAGCTACACTGTGGGGAAATTCTGTTTATGAAGAGCTTTTATGACAGCAAAACTGGGATCATAATGCTCTGAGTCCATTTTTATCTTTCTTCCTTTTTACAGTGAATTCCCCTTCTTTCAGGATATTTAGTAGCTGCCTACCTGGTTTTAGTTTACTGGTGTTCAGCCCACACAAGAATTCAAGCACATTTCGTCTAGACACAGATGAAGAGCTGGCTTTAGCAGCAAATCATCAGAGGGAAAGGTGCTAAGTCATCTTAAAGATTTTGGTTTCTTTAGGCCTGTGCTGTGTGATTTTTCACAGCTCTGTGTCTCTGGCCTTGCATTAACTATTGTTCTTAGTTTGGTGGTGGGGAGGACCATCCAAGAATGTTGACATTAAGGTTTTCTCTCACTCTGTAGACACAGGTACACACAGATTCCAGTATTGTAGTTTCAAACACTCTGGTTCTGCTAAAGGAATACATGTTCAGTAAAGATTATTTGTGAAACAGAATGACTGCTAAAATTGTAAAATATTTTTCAGATGAGTTTAAAAAATAATAAGAAACATCTATTTCTCCCCAGAAAATTGGTTTCTCATGTGAGATCTTTATGATCAGGTCTCCTTGTAGTTCAAGTATTATGTATGTTCAGGGACAAGTTTGGTAACTTGCCTGTATATCTCATAAAAGAGTAACAGGCTTGGGGCTTAGTAAGCTGGGAAAGTAAAAGTACCACCCTGGGAATAGATCTAGATGTGGTGAGGAGTTGTCCAAATGCTTAAAAAACTCTTGCTTAAAAATTACTAAAATACAGCTTAGGATAAAAAGATTCTGAACTTTTTTACCTGCTCAGACAATTTGACTGTCTAAAGACACTTAGCATTCACAGCTTCTGACATCTGATGTGATGTCACGATGGTGATCTTCACGATGGGAAAAGCTCCAGTCCCATCCACCAAAAAAAAAAAAAAGAGGAGCCATCTCTGGTTACCTCAGTAAGGCTTCTTAAACTGTCTCTATAAATGTTACAGTCTTTTTAGGACACTGTTGGTTTTAATACAAACCTCTGACTAGCTCAGTTACCCTGCACTGCCCAGGATTTAGAGCTGTTGAAGGGAAGCAAATGAAACTGTAGTTGCGAAGGTGTAACCTGAATTTAGCTAATCATAAACTGTACTTCATGAGTGTTGCCCACTGCATGCCATAGTAGGTCCCCAGGGGATGTTCTCTTATCTCCTGCATTTCATTCTTAAGCTGTACTTCAGCTCTTTGCTGCACTGATTGCTCTTTTTAGGTCTAGTTCTTGGAGTTATCTGAAATACTGCTATCTGGATGTCTGCTTTAAAGAAGGGAATGTAGATATTGGTAATAAAAAGGTGATGTTAGATCCACAGTCATTGTTAAAAGTTTTGATGTTCCCCCAAGTTAGTGGCACAGAGCTTTCCTGTGCTCCTGCTTTGCTGTGAAGTAAATTAATGAAATACAGATTCTTAGATTTCAATGTAGTTGAGTGGAAAAGTTTAATGTGCCTTTGGCTTGACCTGTGTTGCTGTTAGACATGTAAATACCAGTGATATTTTTTAGTTGTTGTTCTTTGATGTGGTCCTGAAAAGATTTAAAAAGCAAGTATTGCTCTGATGAGGAGGGCAGCTATATCTAATAGAATAAGCTCCAGTTAAACGTAGGATTCTTCTGAATAAGGTACCTTCACTTTCCATCTTTTTTCCATGCAAACAAAAAGTTGTGCTTATGCAGTAAAAGTAATTTCCTAGTCTCCTATTGCCGTTGGATGTATGAATCTGTCCCCTCTGTGGAAGTCCCACAGTGGCCAGGGAGGTGCTAATGGATTGCTGAGAGTCCCAAGCTGTGGGAAAGTACCCTTTTTAAGCTTGGTTTGGTGGGAAAGGGAGATATAGAATTAAATAAGAAATTAAGCAGGGATGACAATCAACTTCTATCTTTCCCTGTCCACAGAAGACTATCAGATTTGGGTTTATCCCCTGTGAATAGGTGTGTTTTTTAAGCGGTGGCGACCCCTCCTGGGACCACAAGCTGCTTTTAAAACTGTTGGAATATTGTGGCATGAAGCTTGGCTTCCCTGTCACTATCTGACTGTTACGTTGCCATTTTCGTTTATCAGAGACAAGGCAGCACTGATTCCAGAGGTACAACAGTGCAGAACGTGAGGCTGAAAAAAAAAGCCAGATTCATTTCTTATGCCTAAGCAAATGGGACTTGTAATGCACTCTGTATGTACAGAGCAGCAAGAGTTAGCCGGGGCTCCGGGGCATGCAAACTGCAGCCTGGGGCGAGCTGCCGGCACCGACTGCAGGCACAATGCTAGCCGCGGGCAGGCTGTGTGCTGAGGGCCTGCCTCTGGGCTGCCTGGGATGTTCCACATCCAGGGAGAAAGGGGGATGACACTCCAGAGGTGTTTGGGGGCACTGCTGCTGCACCCCTGCTATTGGCAGATCAAAGACACTCCCTTCCTAAAAGGGGCTTTTCTTCCTGCGGTTTTCTTCCACAAGAGAAGCCACTTGTAGTTTAAGTGCAGTCAAATTTTATGATAATAGGGGGAAAAAAATCAAGATTATAACTACAGGACACGAAGTTATGGGTTTTAGTGATGCAGTGAGCTGTACAGCTATAGCAGGGCATTTTATATGTATGATGAACTGCATAGATTTAGCTGTAAGCTTTTCCCTTGGGTTTTGAGGGTTGGCATGGGTTTTTTTTGGTAGGGTGAGGTGTAAGGGTAAAAAAAAGAGCATGATAACCCTAGAGGTGACTCAACTCAACTGTTTCTACTTTGTTCGTTTTCTGTTGGATTTTTTTTTCCTGTGCTGGCCTGATTTGGGATGTTTGTGTTCTGAGTACGTCAGTGCATAGAGATTGAGTAGAGATGTTATTACACCTGAGATGTAAGATCTCAGTGTAATGAGTAACTTATTGTACCCTTTATAGTTAATAACAGAGATTAATCTATCAGGTAAAAGCCAAAGTAGAGCTCCTGATTTTCTATATGGCAGCTCTGAGTCTTTGATCTGATCCTGCACTTGTAATTTTATTGATCACCTCAGTCCTTTATCTGTGTTCATCCAAAATGTGTTTCTGATTTGCAAAATCATTGTACAAAAGTATTAATTTCTTTATTTTTACAATCACAGCGGTCTAGCATGTTCAGTTTTGGGGAACCTCAGTCTCCAACCAGAATTCAGGTCATGGTGACAGAAGTACCTGTTTCATTTACAAATACTGCTTGTGCTGCTGAAAGGGGGGCAGGTGTTAGCTCTTGTTTGGACGAGGAGCCTGGTGAACATCACAGATCTAGGTGATTGCATCACAGGATGTACACCCTATGTGTGGTGTACTGTATTTTATTACTGTTTAGTATGGGGAAATCAAGAGAGAAGAGGTTTATGTAGAATATATTAAATACCATGTGTGAGAAATTGCTGTCTGATCCCAGATGGAAATGTTTAAAGATGTCTTATTTTCACTCTGTTGTGAGTTGGTCAACTTCTGAGCTGTTGACCTTAATTTAAGGCCCAGAAATTTTTCTGATTACTGCAGGGTTGCTATAAAACCAGTGGAAGTCAAGTTAATAGGAAATTATAGATACAGCTGCACTCTTGTTCCAAGCACCAGCAGCAGTGTGCAGGATGGTGAAAAAATGATGCGTATTGGTTTCTGAAGTCCTAGTTGTTTCCAAAGGGTCCGCACTGAAACAACAAATATATCTCTTGTGAAAGCTCAGTCAGACATGCACCCAGGAACTGCTGTCACAGCAAGAAGAGCCTAATTTGAACAGCCTGAGTAGCACAATTGCTCACAGCATTGCAGCAGCCTCGAGGTTACTCCTCAAGGTCTCACAGCACCATTTGGTGTAGTTGGGCTTTTTCTTCCAAGGAATTATGATGTGTATGCAAGCTCTTCTGTATTAATAGTATTTGGGAACCTTATTGGTTTTCAGAAAAACTGTTTGCATAGAAAAGAGTTCTTCCTTCTTCCCTGGGGAGGGTGGATCAGTGCTTCCAGTGCAGAGAGAGGCTGGCTGTGGGAGTGGGGAGGAGGAACAATGGTATTCAACTGAAAAGAGGATACTTTTAGATGGGATATAAGGAGTAACTTGTTTATTGTGAAGGTGATGAGACAGGTTGCCCAGAGAAGCTGTCAATGCCTCATCCCTGGAAGTGTTCAAGGTCAGGATGGGGCTTGGGGCAGCCTGGTCTAGTGAAAGATGTGTCTGCACATGACAGGGGGTTGGCATGAGATGATCTTTAAAGGTCCCTTCCAACCCAGACCATTCTGTGATTCCAAGGACCTCAGGTTATTCTGTGGGCTACCTTTCTGCAGTTGTCTTTTCTGTATTTTAATTACCAGCTTTGCGATGGTGTCCACTGTGAGGTACTTGGGATAGGTCAAGATCATGATTAATGCCTAACTTATCTATCATCAGCAATGACTGACATAATTGTGTTTAATTATTTCTGCAATTATGTGGTATTAAGGACTTATGAAGTCACAAGGTAACAGTTAAATGGAAGCTGTTTTCCCTGGAATTAAATAGCCAGTATTATTCTGTTAAGTAGAATTTGAACCCTAAAATAGAAGCATTTCTTCTTGACTGTGCTTTTGTATCTTAGCAAAGCAGTATCTGGGTCCTGGAAGTGTCTGAAAATGCAGATGAGAGCAAATTATAAGTAACGAATTACTTTTAGAGAAGCAAAGGTGTGTGTATTTCTTCATTTCAGTTTTAAACAAAAATGTTATTTGAGGAATAAGCATACTTAGCTCATGTTTAGAAGACTTGAAGGCTTGAGGCAGTATAATCAAGTTGCTGGTATACAAAATATTTGATCAATATTAACTTTAAAAAAAATTTCTCAATTACTTTTAAAACCTTTTTGGGCATGTTTCATAGGCTTGCATCTTATTAATGCCATCATTGTCATAATGGTAGCTATAGCTCTTCCTGTCTCCTAAAAATATGCTTTCATTGCAGAGCTAATACTGCTGTATGCTCCCGTGGAAATTTTGTTTCCATAACTCTCAATCCTTATGGGGATGTCCAACTGAAAGTTTGTGGCCTGTGAAACTGAGAAAAAGTGGCATCTTCTCAGAGTTTCTTGCTATTAAACACATAATGCCTGACATGCAGATTAAAAGTGATGTCCTGTGTTACGTGTACATTCTTTTCTGGCAGTGGAAGAAGCAAATAGAGGAGGCCCAAAGAACTTGCTGCACTGTTAGTGCTCCAAGGCAATCGTGCACTGGCTACATTTCTAAACTCCCATCTGTTCCAGCCTGACTCAGATGCAATGGAGGCTGCTGAGGAATAGGAGTTAACATTGTAGTTAAAAATAACAGCTTGTCATTTTTACTAATTTTCCCTCTTGGATAGGAAAATGACTCATTCCAAAGGGGGCTATGTTGGCAATATTCTAGATACAAGTACTCGCTGTCTGTGTACATGTAATATTATAGATAACAATACATAGTGTGGAGCGTGGTATGGAGGTTCTAAAAGGAAACTAACAAGGGGATGAAGATGGAAAGCTTCTATTTCTGTAAGTAAAAGCATAATCCTCTGGGCATCACACACTTAAAAACAGGCAACCAGAGATAAAATGATGCAATATTTATTTCTTGAACTGATAAATTGCTTGAGCTGTAATGGAAGCTCCATTGTGTTGTTCTGATTCGTATTCAATCCTAGCTAATTCATGGTCTCTTACTAATTGTGTAGAGGCCCTATCAACAGTTAAAATTGTGCAAGTGCATTCTGGAACATAAGCATGTACTGAACCCAGCTCTGGTCCTCAGCATCACCCCAGAATTCCTAGCCAGAATCTCAGCCTGTTGTTCATAGAGATGCTCTTGTGTAATAGGGAGTTGAATGTTCTCAGCTGTAACTAGAGTTCAGGATGATTTGCCTAATGCTGTTTTTAAGTCTGCACTTAAAAATGGCCATTGGCCAGAACCTGAGATTTGTTCTTCATGGTCAGTAAAGAGCAAACTGGGATCCCAAGAATAAACTAGTGTAGTGAATGGCCCTGGAAAAGAAAACCTGCAGATACAAGTGGGAAAGGAAAGCTGCATGTTTTCCCCCATGGAAGCTGGCGTTATTTAGGGCTAGCTGAGGTAGGCTTTCTGGTGTGTGGCTTTTCTGGCACATGTGCTGTATGTAATTCTAATTTGATTTGAAAATAGATTTCTAATCAATAATATCTCAGTAAGTTGTCTTGCACCCCCTTATTCATATTGTAACTTTGACCAGCATAGTCCAAAAAATAGCTTATTAGCTGAAGAACTGTTATGTATAGAATGTTGTACTTAGTCCCTGTAACTTGCAGAATCTATTTTTTACAGCACTGCTTATGAATAGATTTCAAATGCCTGATACAAAATCAGTTGGTCTTGTTTCCCTGTTGTATTTATCACAACCATGCGATTATGAAAGAAGAGTTTCATGAAGTGTGGCATGTCAGCAGTACTGCTTTATTTGGAGTAAAAATGTGTCAAGCTCTGAATAATATTAATTAAATAGGAGATGAATTCTGTGAGAAGCTGACCCATACTGATATTCACTGATGCAGTTCTCTCACTGTCTAATCATGTGAGTGATGCTTGTAATTCAAGCACTAAGTATAGGCTGGGATTTTGATTTCTGCTCCTTAGATGATGATGGGAACATCTGAGTAACAGGAGGTTCTGGTAGAACGGGATGATATTTCTTCATTCATTCCCCCTGCCACCCCCCAACTACTCCTCCCCAAAAAGGTAGGGGAAAGGCATCTCTCTGTTCTCAAAATCCATGTCAAGCATGGAGGGAGAGGGTGAGGCTATGGAAACAGTGCTATTGACTAACTCTGAAGTATGTTCCTGCATATCCTGCTGGGTGTCCTTGGGGTGGGCCTTGTTGTTTCCTTTGGGAGTAAATACTCCCTGGAAGTCAGTGTTGCTCTGTGAATCACAGCTGCTTTGTAGCCATGGGATCTGATGTAGGAAGAGCTGAGCACTCCTTTGTTCACTACTTCACGAAAAGCAACCCCTCCTGCTAAGCAGTTTTTTATTTCAGAGAAGGTGCTGTCTCTTTCTACCACAGTTCTATTTTGAAACAAATATTCACAGAAAAAAAATTGTTTATGGTTGTGTGAAGTTTGTTTCAGCAATTTTTTCTGCAGACTCTAGAAAAAAAAATGATTAATAAGCAACTTCACTTACATTAGGAAATATCATCAAATCTATTCATGACAGAAGCAGCCTCAATGCTATTGTGTCTTCTTTCTACTTGGTTCTGCATTGTTCTTATCCAGGGTCCTAAACCACAGGTATAATTGGTTTCTTTAGTTTTAATGCCTCCCCAGTTTAATTCAAATGGGGGAAAAAAGGCAAAAGGCTCTGAGTTGTCTTGAAAAGCTCCAAAATTAAGAGGGGAAAAATAAAGAAGTGTATTCCAATTTTGGTTAAATCCACCCCATGTCAGGTGTTTCAGCAAGGCAAACGTGCTCCATATAGTTGATTTCAGTGTCATTTTTGAGACTTGTGTGTGGTGAGTGTTGAGGCTCCTTTGCCTGGCAGGGTTAATTCCTCTGTTCAGAAGTTCAAGATTTAAAACCCATGTGAAGTGCAAGTAGCCTACAACAAAGTGCTTTGGTTCTGTGCTGGATTTTTTTGGCTGACAACAAAGAAACACATTCATTTTATAGAATGCATTTCTCTCACAGTTCTGGAAAAGCTCATTGTTTATTCATGAAGGAAGGTTGGTAAGACCAGTAAGGCCTGGTTAATCCAAGCATTTCTTAATTCTAATTTATTTCCTGAAAGGGGTGACTCTTGCCTTATCAAATAGGAAGACTCATAGGGAAAATGTGTGATTTGCGGAAGGGAGAACAAATGGGAGATGCAAAGTGGGTGGTATGTGTTTAGAGGAATTTTAGGTATCGGAGCAAGTTGTATTTTTCAATTGTGTTTTCTTGTTCTTTTTGATCACTGACACCATAGCATTTGCATTTTAATTTTCTTGAATGGTGATAGGTGAAGAGGTAAAAATTACACAGCTGGGGCAAGTTGTGTGCTTTATTACTTTCCATTGGGAGAGCTGGTTCTAAACCTCTTCTCTAGAAATGTGATCCTGAGGTTCCACAAAGCTGCATCCTTTTAATGAGTGAGACATGCTAATTCCCCGTGGAGGAAGGAAGAGATGTATGGAGGAGATGCCATGGCTTCCAAGCTGCTTGGCACCCTGCAGTCTGCTGTTTCCTGAGCTGGATGGATGCACACATTGCCTTTGGATTTGTCCCTGGTGTAATTTATGTAGCAACTGACTTGGCCTTTTTTTTTTTTTTTTTTACCAAGTTGCTTCTAAACTTGTACGCTGCCCTTAAAAAATTAAAAACCCTATTAGATAGTTTAAATAATTCAACTAGAAGAAACTAAAGGGCCAGAATTCCTTCTCATACTCAAATAAAATCCAAACCAAAGCAAATTTTGGCTCCCCAGCATTTAATCCTAACAAGATTCTAGTGCACAGTAATAAAATTTTCCATTCTCAATTATTAAAATGCAGTTAAGCAGCAATTCACAAGCATTGCAGAACACCATCTATTGCTAATAACTTGTTTGTGAGAGAATGCGTTAGCGCTTCAAGGTTAAAGGAAATGTAGCCAATAAATGCTGATTTATTTGATTGTGTTTTTTTAAGGCAGCACTGAAGCATTCTTATTGACATTGTTAATGCAGCTGCCTCTGTTTTGATTTGGAGTTATTGTGCAGTGTAGCTGAGAGAGTGAACTGAGACAGTGACAGTGTGGGAGCTGCTCGGACACAGAGATATCAAGTGAGCTATTTGAGCTGCTTATCAATTGTTAATTGTCTACTGATCCTTAAACCAGATAGCTAAACTGAAAAGACCACTTTCAGCAACAGATGCAAATTATATGGATCCTGTAGGTGTGCAGGCCCTACAACATAAGTGGGGTGCTAAATTTTTTATTACCTATTGGAGCTTTCATATCTGGCCAGTTCTAGTGTGGGCCTTCAAACCCAATGTTGCTGTGAATTAATTTGTGATGAGAAGGTAACATCTGAACTGAAGCTGGATTAACAGCTGCATATTGACCAGTTGTCCATAAAGATATTTATTTGCATTTGCCATGTCAGATCCACTTCCTCTAGGATAGCCCTGGAGTTGAACATCTTGTGGGTCTTTTTAGTAAACTGGGAATTTTAAGTGCAGTTTTAGCCACGTTGCTATTAATACTTCAAGACAACCCAATATATGTTTTGTTCATGGTTACCTGTTAATGTGGTTGATGTTTTTTGGTGAAGGAGTTATTTCAATTAAACATGCTACAGAGGATGTATTTAATGTTCACATTTCTCAGAAAATCACCTGTTTGCTTTCAGTGCTATGAAATAATGTGCTTGTGTTGGGAGTCTGTAGTGCTAAGTTGGAGCAGTCCTTGGTTTATGTCCCTGCATGCTTTCCTCAGTTACTGTGTGTGCCAGAGGAGAGAAGCACTGCTGGAAACAAGTTACATGATGATCTTTTTTTTTTTGGTGACAGGATAGATTGTTTCCCCAAAACAAGGCTGTGTGAGTTGTTATATTAAATAAAAAATGTACGTATTTGGCAACTTGGACATCAGATGTTTTTTGACAGAACTGTGACAGTTTGGGAGAAGAGTGGGAATGAAGAGAACAGCAACTTGAAGGGATGGATCAGTCTGTGATCTTTTGAGCCACTTGAGTAGTCAGACATCAATTACTGGGCCCCTTTCTACCTCTGGACATAATTCTCTTGCTGCAAAGGGTACTGGCCATTCCTAAATTAAAGACATCAGATTAAACATCCTCTCTTTTTTTTCCTTGTCTATTCTCACAAATGATCCCTCAATCATAGCCAGATAAAACTGGCCCTGGCACCTCACCTGTCCCCCAGTAGTCTGTTATATGAGCCACTGGTTTGGTGTTGATGTTGCTCTTTGCATTACACAGATAATCCGGGAGCAGAATGTTAGATCTGTCTTCCTTCTGGATACAGCAGTGCTTTTTGTCAAGTCACAACACAGGCTGCTCTTCCCTGGTGACCTGACTGAAAAGTTGCCTTTCCTCATGGTACGTTAAATGTCTGTACAAATAAACAAGGAAGGACTATGCCCTGAATAAGAACTTCAGAGACAAAATAGCCATGTGACTGAAACTGGACTGATTGTCTTTTTGTTGGTTTGCGGTTTTTTTGGAGTGAGTTTTTATGTTGGGTAGCTAGTTAGTTTTTTGGAATGTGTGGTTTGGATTTGTTTGGGGTTTTCTTTCAGAAGCTCTGGATGAAGCACTTGCAGTTCATCTCCCACAATCCTTGTGACCTGCTTTTTTTGAGCTTCAGTTATAGGTGAATTCATTGCTTGGGAAGTTAGCAGCTAACATCCGTTAGCTACAGCTTTGTATTGATAACATTTTCAGTAGTCAGTACTATTCTCTACCCCACATGGTATCATAAATTCTATTACTTGCTTTGGTTACGTAGTTCTGTGTTTAACTGAAATCCAAAACAGTCTTCTCTCATGTGTGATATTTTTCAGTGCCTGACATGGCCGATGCCAGCCTCATCTTTGTCTTCCACATTGCCTTTTCCATTCTTGCATAATGAATTCACCTAGTTTCTTATTAATTTTGGATCCAGCATATCCACAAGTTGCTTCTTGGAGGCAAAGCTCAAAAGGATAATGAGGTACTTCATTTCTGTGCATATACTTCAAGATAGGACATAGAGCTAGTAAGGGGTAGTTGCATTTCTGCTTCAGTTTGCTATTGTCTTACAGAATCAGCTCTATTGTAGCTTGGCTGAATACATTTTTGAATCCTTTGAATATAGCCCAAAGCTCAGCCAAGAGTTCCTCCTGGCTGTGGTGTCATTCATCTGATGGTGCTGAGGAGAGATTGCAACAACAGCACAAGCTACAGCTGTCCTGTTCCCAGTTAGATGGGATTTCATTACCCAGAAAACTTCCCCTGTGGGGTACCCAGTACTTTGTTTGCTTTGCCACCCAGTGCACCTTGGCCACCATGTGATGCTTGACATCCCAAATAAGAATTTTTTTATCAGTTGGTTCTGGTTGTTCGTCTTTTCTGGTTTATCCCTCTGTATTACTTGTGTTTAGTCTGTACATGCCTTTGCAGCTCTTCTCTTTTTCAGTGATGACTGGAGAGCTTTTGCTGCTGTATAGAATTTGTGAAATCAGGTAAGCCCTTCTTGTCTGGCTCATTACCATTTGCATCTTCAGTCACAAAATTTGCATCTTCAATATCAAAATTATTTATCTGTACTGTAAGTAACATGGACTGGGTATAGGATTCACTATATTTGGTTTTCTTGGATTTCAGTGCAAAGTAGCAGTCGATATCTAATGTGTCCTTTCTTCAAGTATCAGCTTTCCAAACTTTTACTCTGTGCAGACTGCACTGTCCCTTCTTTGATGTTTTTTCTTTCCCTGTTAATTAGAGTATTGACCTTCTTGCCTCATTGTAGTAGGCAAATATTTCCCACAAATTCATATTTTAAAGTAAGCAGAAATCTTGCACAAGCTTCTGACTGATGTCCCTGTGATTTGCAGTAGTTTCTTAAGAGCCTCTTAAAACATGGCTGTAGCTTGTTCTTATCAACAAAAACTGGCAAACTGGCACTTATCCCTCTTCAAAAGAAACAATCTGCTAATTGCTTTCCCTTCTCCTTTGATCTTTGTGACCAGTTTTTCTTAATGTTGCGGGACTTGTCTGAATTCAGAAATGAAAGGAGGTGTCTTATAATTGGTTGTAATGCTCTGCATAATTCTTTTTCCCCAAAGAAGCCAGTTCATAGCTCAGCTGAGCAAATGTGTTTAAAAACATGTTCTGGGTCATCTAAACAATAAAGCAGCTGGAAGTCAGCCTCTAGTTTTCCTTCAAAAGCAAAATTTAGGAAGTTGAAGCAGACTTTAGCCTGCGTATCTGGGTATGAGAGCTTTTGTAGCTCATTTAATAGTGTGTCCTATTCTGGTTGTATCCTCAGTAGCGAGGACATGGGCTCTCCATGAGTTCCACTCAGATAGCGTCGACCTCCTTGCTTTGGCAGTACAGAAGAAGTCACAGAGCTGCTGACAGATGCATTTCCTATCACTCATCTGAGCTGAAGAGACACTGAATCAACAGAATCAAGATCTCAAGGCTACCTCGCTGCAAGAGGCTGCATCTTCCAGAATGACACCTTTGTCCTTCAGTCTTCATTCAAGTGCTTTTGGAAAACAGTAGCTGAGCATTAAAATAGCACTAAGATCCAAGCCTTCCACAGAAGGGGAAAACCAGATTTAACGTGAAATGATACAGCATTGTTTTCTTCTTTTATCCTTTTGTCTTTCCTTTCAAACTAACCTTTGTTTTTTATTGATAGTGGCTGCATTGTTGCTTGCTTGTGCTCTGCTTGGTGTGTTGTATATAAAATTTAAAGCTATGTATCTGCAAGTCCCTTCCTTATGGCAACTGCAGCAATACACAATCCAGTTCAGATGTCATTCATGACTGCAAATGAAAGCATGACAGCTTATATCTCGGAAGCTGATCCTCTTAAATCCCTTTCTGATCTGAGCCCATCCGTTGAATTTCACCTACAGCTGTTTTTCAGATGAGTTTGAGTGAAAGCTTTTTCATTAATAACAGACTGCAAATCCCAAATTATAAATGCAAACTTAGCTTCTGCCTTTTTCTTCCTGTGTTTGACTGTCTTTCATGAAAGCACTTCATTACAGGGGAAGGGCAGTTCTGGGGTTCAGGTTTTGCAATACGATGAGAGGTGATGCTGCTGTGTGGCGTTTCTTTAGGAACACAGAGTGTGAGTTTGACAGGTAAACATGTGTTTCTGACAATTCCTGAGTGACAGGCAATGAATGTGCATAACAGTGGAGCAGAAGTGGATGCAACTTCCTTTGTGAATGATGATCATCTGTCTCTTAGTAAACTGTGGTAAGCACAGTAGCAGTTTCTGCTAAGTGGGTATTGCTGAGGTAGAAGGACCAATGACCTTCTTGTGTGCTTCATGTATGAAATAAATGCCAAGTGTAGTAAGAAACACTTCAGTTCGTCTCAAGTGGGGCTTACCAGCGTGACCTTTCTTATCAATGGGAATAGGAACACTGCTGAGATGGCAGCTGTGGATCAGTGAGGTGCATGCCTAACCCTGGAGATGGATGAACTTCTTGTGCTGCTCCCCTACACCTAGTATTCCTGTTAGTTCTTAAAAACAGTGCAACTTGTCTTCAAAAAGTGTTGTCTCCTCATAGGTCCTTTCTTTGGAATCCTTTAATGCTCTAAAAATTGTGGGATACATAGAATATGGTCATTAAAGCAGACTTATATATTGATAGTATTTACCTAAAGAGTTTGAAGTAGCTGGACATGTCCCCTTCTAGTGGAGTTACTGCAGCCCCTCTGCAGCAGTGTGTGAGCACTAGCACAGCTCTGTGGCACTGGGTAGCTTTCTTTTCCCTATGACAGTATGCATTTGTTTGCTACTGTTTTCCTAATAGAATTCAGTCTATAAACCAGGCTTGAATCAGTGGAGTTGATGCGAGGAGGAGAGAAGTGTTGTTTGCTTTAGGCATCAGTGACACAAGTTGAGTCGCTTAAGTGCGTGTTGCTTTAATACATCCTTCTTTCTTGTGTGTATGTCTGAGAGGCAGAGAAAATTGTGAACTAAAATTAAATTATTGCTTGACACTTATACTGTATAATGTTGCTAATGTGCACCAAGTTGTGAACGTGATGTGTATGACTGAAGCCCTGTTTCTGTCATAAAATGAGCCAATGGAACAGATGAGAGGCTGATATTTATCACTGCTATTCTGCTCTCTTGTGGTAACACATCTTTTAAATTTCCCAGCCAATACCTACGTTTACTTTAATGGGTAAAGGTTAAATTTAGGCTCTGAGTTCAAGTACTAGGTAATGCAGATTTTTTTTTTTAATTCTTGAAGAGCTATAAGATTAAATGGAAGTTTCCCCCCCCCCCCCTTATTTTGTTACACTGCCTTGAGACATTTCTTTTGGTACTTATCAGCATATTCCTGTTAAACCCCTAAGTAATTTTACAGAATTCTAAGCTACTGTCACAGGGACCAGTGGGGCTTACGTGGACCTCTTGTTGGATTTTTAAAATTTTTTTTTTTCTGCAGTGAGACGTAATAAGAGATTGGCTCTAGTAATTACACTACTACACTTCCATGGTTGTGTCTTGCATTTTGTCTGGCTTGCTTACAAAAGATATTTGGCACAGGTGAAGGTGCACAGCTGATGTTTTTTCCAGCTATGAGTGCAGACAAAAAACAGGTTTGAACTTGCAGCCAGTAGGCTTGGTGCTGCCATGTTATGGAGCTTTTGATGCCTAGTAATATGTAAAAAGAAGAGTCAAGATGATGGTAACTTGCTAGTTCTGTTAGCAGAGTAATTTTCAAAAAAGGCTTTGCTGTTTGTGATTTCTGTAGTGTAAGTCAGTGGCTTAGAAATGGAATAATTCCAACTGATGATATAATTTTGGGGTGAATTAGTTTACCTGTCCTGCCTGGTTCCTTTGCCTTTATTAGGTTAGTTTTTTGTTAACATTATCAACATTTAGTTTAAGATCAAATTGTAAACTAGAGTAGGGTTCCTAGTGTTCTTTTGCACTGGGTAATTCACATGTAGCATGTGACATTTGGTTTCTGCTGTTTTCGTAATGCAGATGTTGGGGAAGAGCCGTCAAGAGGGCAACTGGGGAAGGACAAACAAAATTCAGCTTGGGGAATGAAAGTAACTGTAGAGTTTAAAGATCACTGATGATTAGGGACACCTCCCTTTGGTCTGTTAAGCACTACCTTGGAAACACCTGCATACAGGGAGTCCTCTGTGCCTGGGACTGAACTGGCAGGGCTCCAGTGGGAGCAGCCAACTCAGGGATTAGTTTTTATTACCGAATGGGAAGAACAAGAGAAGAGGAATAGCTTTGGTAGGTAGGCAAAATGCCTGTTGCCTCCCATCTCAGGACAGATGATACCTAGCTGAGATGATCCCAAAGCAGCAGGGGAGCACAAATATAAAAAGCAAAATAAATACATTGGTTTGTTTGTGAAGAAATACTGAACTGATTGTAAGTTCAGTTACAGGCACTTCCCCATGGATTATAAAGTGAAGTGTCTGTGAATGTGAGAATTTTTGTAATGAGCATTTCTCCCTTCATGGAATCGTGTCTCATTGGATTCCAAGAGCACTTGTGCTGTGGCTGTGGTCTGCTTTCAGACTTGCCAGCTAGTTCATAAACTATGGCTTGCATCTGGAGAGCCAGTGTGCAATGGTACAGCTGTGGTTCTGTAGAAATACAGGTGCATTTAAAAGTCATTCAGAAAGAAGTTATGAAAGTGCTTATATTCTGCTGAAATATTTTTTTCCAATTCACACTAACACAATCATGCTTTTAGGGAAAAAGAACCTGGTGATAAGAAATGTTAGGTATGGTTAAAAATGCACAAGCAGGAGGAATGCAAGAAATTATCTTGTGAAATGATATCAGGTAAAACAGGCGAGTGTTGGGGTGGTGGCTTTTTAGGGAATGAGGAGTGTGCTTTTTTTATTCTTAAGGAGCAATGAAAAATGAAGTCTTTGAGGATGTTTTAGAGATCTTGATGAATTTTGTGAATATGGTCTGAAATCAAGCATGATGCGGCTGGTTATTGGCACTAGTGTTGTAATTCCCACTGCAAACCTGTTACAAGTGCTGGGTCTCCTCCATACTCTGCCATTCTGTCCTGTCACTGGGCAGTGTCCTCTGGTGCTTGGCAGTTTATTTCCCAAAATAACTTCTGCAACTTGCAATTCTTGCCTCATACTTTAATGTGTCAGTTAGATTTATATTTTTAGGGATGTTCACCAAAGCGATGCCAGCTCCTATCTCTAACATCAGCACTGAGGAATGCACTTCTGGGTGCTGCTTTCAGTAGAACAGGAAATGTGATTCTTTAATGAGAAGAGGCAAAGCCTTCCAGCTCCATGTCAGGTGGTTCTTCCTTTGGTTTGGGCTTGTGCCAAGAAGGCTGCTTGATAGCTTAGGTGAATGCTGTAACTTAAGCTCCTTTTCAGTTGAATATCAGTCAAACATTGAATGTTTTGACTATCTTCTTGCCTTCCCTGTGCTTTGCTGTTGAAAAATGGTCTGTTGTGTTTTCTGTCTGCTGCTGGTTTATACTGTTCAGCACAAGTTGGTTTTCAAAAGAATGAATTGTTTCATAAAGTTGTTTCCTTAAGCTATGTTTATGTAAACTCTGTAATCCTTTATCAAAGATGGTGCAGGTGTTTTGTGTAAAAAGAAAAAATGCTATAAGTGTATGAGAAATGTAAATCTTTTTGTCCTGGATGTTATTGTAAATATACATAGATCATAAGTATTCATTACAGAAAAAAGTGATAGTGCCATCTATTGTTATAACTGCTTTGCATCCTAAAATCCTGTCTTAGACCATGTTGTAGTATTTTATCTCTTGAGCTTGAATTGAGGTTTCCCATGCATGTTTGGAATAATAATTATATGATTTTTGGCTATGATACGTAGGCGGCTTAAAAAGGGACATCAGGAAAAATACCCTACTTTGCTAATGTGCAAGTATAAAATGTTAAGAATCAGTAAAGCTTTACTACCTCTATTCTGAAAAGCATGCATTTAGCATTTGATAGTGGAATAGTTTATTGAAAAAATGTACATTTATATGTCAAACTTGACAGATTTTGACACTGTAGATGTAAATGTACCTAAGTAGAGGCTTGGAGAGTTTGAAAGCTAAATTCTGACAAGACTGGGTACTGTGTACACCACACCTAGCACTGCAGTCACTGAGAAATCATTCCCTGCAATTGGATCCGCTGGTAGGCAGAGGTGATTGTGGCACTGATTGTTTCTGGAACAGAGATCCCCCGGAATCAGTTTCTGCCTGTAAATGAAGACTGTGCTGTGCCTTATGCATGCAAGGGAGCAGAATGAACTGCAGTGCTCTATTATTCACATTTGACTTTGTAAAACATTGCTTTAACTGCTTTGTGGCAGTAATACATGTTTGCTCTCAGGTATGTACCTGTTCTGCTCTCTCATTAATAAACTGAGCCAAGTGATTCCAAGAAAATGAGGCAGTTGATGGAAAAAAAGAAGGTACAACTTGAAGGGGCTGTGATATTTCCGTGTTATTATGTGTTGTTCCTTTTCTTACTGATAAATTGGCACAATTATTATCAGGAAGCTAGTGCCAAGAGCTTTCTCTTCCAAATGGAGAAACAAGAAGGCAATTATGGAGTGAGTCTGTCACAGGGATTTATCATTGCTTCTCAGAGAGGGTTTTATTTCACTAAGTTTGACTAAGGAAAATTTTCTTTATAGGGTGTGTCGCAGCATATAATGGGTGACACTTGATGATTGTTTTACTTGCTGTCCTGTCTGCAGCTTCCTGTACTGTTCCCTACAGGCCTGTGTGCTGTGATGTTCCAAATTCCAATTAATCCAATCAGAAGTCAAGTTCTTAAATATACAAGGTTTAAGATTTGTCTGTATTAACTACCTGGGGACTTTCTGTTCCGAAGTTTTTAAATTGAGCAGCAAGTCATCTCCCTTAAAATTATGAGGTTCCTCCAAACACTAAGCACAGTAATTGTATCCCACCATGGTTTCACCAGACAAAACTAGTAGGAATAATAGAATGTTAGAAATTCCAAGTATGAATGAAGTGCTGTATTTTTAACTGTGACTGAAGTTGACCACTCAAATACTACATAGTTAGATTTTTTTTCTTTTGAGCTTTGTGTTTGTGTCAATGTGTAAGATATGTTTGAACTGTAAAAGTAGTTTGATGTTCTTGTAAGAGATTTTTTGGCATTTGGGAGGCTGTACTGTACCTTTCATCCTGACGCATGAATGACAAGTGGGGACAGGAAGAAGTAAAAATTAGAGTACGAGTTATATCCAGTAGACTCAGATGTGAAGAATTAAGGAACATTAGGGAGTTGGCCACATCCACAACTTAGGTGTGCACTTTGCATGGAAAACTGAGTTTCCAGCTATGCTTATCTGGTGAGATATCACAGTGTAAGAAATATGACCTCTTGAGTTACTTTAATTCCCTTTGAATTAAAGACAATTTTATTTAAAAACATAGCAAAAAATGGTGCAGTGACTTAGGCAAATGTAAGCGATGCTGCCAGCTCTTCCCAAGAACATGAGAATGAAATTTCTAAGTCAGAATAGTGGAATAATGGATGAAGGTAGTGCAGGGCACATCTCCACCAGCTAAACAGGAACAAAAGTAACTCTGAGCCAACAAATAAGTCTTGCGTCAACCTGACCTTCAAGAGTATTTGAGACACAAATTATTCAGATGCTACATGGCTACCTGGTATTTATTACCAAAATCAGCTGTCACTGACAGTGTTAGCTTTATGCAGTCATCACCTGGAAACAGACATACACAATTCTTTTTTTTTTGCTACCAAAAGAATTGGAATTTTCCCTCTGAGCCGTATGTGGCTCTTTTGTCCCTCTATTACCACCCTCCATGGTGTTCTGTTACACTATTGTATCCAGCTGAACTTGCTGGAATGCATTATGCAAATCTGTGACCGCTCCTTGTGTATCAGCAAGAGAAATCTCAGAAACGCAAGAGCTGCTGCCGAGCTGCTGGTGGAAGTCAGAGCAGGCGAGCACTGCCACTGTCCACCCTTTGAGAGCAGGGTGTGGGGCCTGGGCTGCTGACCTGCCCCTAGCAATGCAGAACAACTCCAGTGTGCTTCTTCTAATGGTCTGAACAGCAGCTGTCAGCGAGCAAATTGGGGAACACTCTGCAAGAGGGGGAATGTTTAAGAGAATATTGGAACACACATTGCAGTGGACATGTGGGGACTGGGAAAATGAACCAGTGCTTGGCATTTACAGATGGGCAGATCACAATTCTTCTTTGTAATGCTGCCCCCAAGCCAATGTGCCTGATTTTGGATGCGTGAGTGTCACAGCTAGGGATGTGGTAGCTGGATGTTTTTGTAAGCCACAGATTCATTTGTTATTAGGTGACTACAGCTCCTGATTGAGCCATGACCTTATTGCGCTATGACACATTGCTTATCACAAGGTATGGCACTTACCACACTTCAGGTGCTGCCGTGGGTGCCACATGTTCCAGTCATGTCTGAACGCTGTGGCCAGGAGAAGTCAAACCCAGTGGTTGCTGTGCTGCAGCACATGAGTGCTTAGACTTGATTATAATCAAACTCTGATGGAGAGTTGCAGTTGCTGCCCTCATTGATGTCACAGGGACAGAATTTGCTAAGGAGTGAGTTCTGGATCACATACCTCCACACAGACCTGTGGCTATCATGTGGGGTGTGAAATGGCATCCCAGTATGGAGGTCTGTATGGATTCCCAACCTGAAATGGGGATTAGACTTGAAGATAGGCCTTCTTGTTCCTGTGCAGTGATCCAAGTTCTCAGTACTCTATTGTACAGTCATGCTAGCTGGCAGATTGGAGGTATAGCATTTGTCATTGATAACACATCAGCTGTGCAGCAAGGATTTGGGCTGATTTCTTAGCTACTGTGTACACTGAAAAGATAAGGAAAAGCTCCTAAATGCAGGAGTATGTTGTATAAAAAGAGTTGCATACGTGCTCCTCTTGTGTCATTCACTTAATTTTTAATTACTGTGGGACACTAGTTAAGCCCTAAGAAGCACTAACTTAACCCCTGAAGTTTGTTAGCCACTTGAACTATGGAAGAGAAATAGCAGCCGCCCTGTGTTATATGAATATGCCCTGCTCCAGCCATAAGCCATTCACAGGGAGAGTGTAGCTCATGATGAGCTTGTTCATTGCTCAAGCTTGAAATCCATCTTGTTTCTTGCAGCAAGTCTTGTTTGCAGAGATTTTTGCGAAATATAAAGTATGGTGCCAGAATTGATGATTATGAAACTCCAGAAATTTGTATGTCATAAGTTTGTGCGTCAAAACCAGCATGGAGGTGAAAAAAACATTGGAAAGGGATAAACACTTAAAGATCAGTTGGCTGTAGCTAAATCGTATTCATGTGCTTATGCCAAGCAAAAACGTGGGGCAGCTTTCAATATCCTCTAAATGTATTGTCAGTCTGAGCCCTCAGAGCTGTCTTGGGTCATGAACAAGGTGCTGCGTTCAGCAAAGAGATTTGTTGGGAGTTCTTTTGTTCCCAGCTCATTAACCGTGATCAGCAGTTGCGCCAAGCCGGTGGTTCACACCCACCGCGATGCTTATCCAAAACTAGCGTGAGCAGGGGAGTCGAACGAAAAGGTGGCGATGCACTTGATGCCCTCTTTGGATCAGATGCTGTCATCTGCAGCAGTAGTCGGGTCTGCTGCGCCGAGAGGTTGCCTGTGCTTGTGACAAAAGGCTGCTGAAATGACTCTTGCTTTAGGGGTGTTCATCTGTTCGGGTCACTGAGCAGCCGCAGTGCCAAGGAGACCCTGCCCGCTCAGAGCGGGGGTGGCACTTTTTGTTGTGTTACCGAGCGTTCATCGGGGAGCCTGAGCACTCTGGAGTATGCAAATCCTACTGGGATGTAAATGAAGTGCTCGTGAGCAATCATTGATTTTCTGTTCGTGTGTTATCTATTTCCACCCGTATGGTGAAGGATTATTGTGTAAAGGACGGGACTGTGTGGCATTTGCATTGCACCACTGTCCTCTTTCTGCAGAAAGCATTTCCTTGAGCACAGAGCAGCGCTTGCCCTTAATGTGAAATGACAGGAATGGCCCGTGCTGGGTTCACGGTATAAACAGCTCCGAGGTCCCACGGCAAGTTCAGTTCCGTGGAGCTCGCAGGGTTGCCACAGCATCTAAACAGTCATGTGTGGGTCTAGCTTTGGAAGTTGGTTAGTGCTCTCAATAACATAATTCTTCAACTAAATACCTTTGGGGAAAGGTGTTGAAGCTGTTCTTGCTGGGGAGTGGGTTTCTGTTTCTGTAGAAGCCCCAGTCTTTGAATTAAGGCTCTCATGACTTTTTGAGACTGTAACCAGCCCACTGTGGATGTAGAGAAATTATTTTCATTGCTTTTTCTACATCCATGCCATGTATGATTCTATCCCTAGGAAAAAGAAATCAGTCCTGAATATTTTGGGAATTCTGGCCAGGATCTCCAGTACCATCAGGCTGACTGCGTTCGCATTTCCAGACAAACATGTGCGTATACGCACACACACACACACACACACACACACACAGGCTTCTACTGAGATGCTTGTCATTCTTCTGCAGTTTATGGCAGTAGGCTGCCGATGATGCTGACTCCCAGAAGCCTGAAGAATGTCCTAGCAACACACATTCCCTCCCAGACAGTGGGAGTGGGCTCTTAGAGGAATGTACATGGACCTCCCCTGCCGCCTTACCCTCCAAAGAATGCACAATATCTGTATTGGAGACTGCTTGCATAATCAGGCAGCTTTGCTTTTATCAAGGGAGTGCGTTTCTCTTCAACACTTGATAGTTTCCTTTAATACCATGAACATGTGTGCTCTTTGACATCTTGACAGACTTATTGATCCATAAGTCACGAGTGTCTGACAGTGTTCTTTAGTGCAGTTCAAAATGCCCTTTAGTAGTTTTAGTTGCCAGAAACAGCTGCCTATTGCAGCAAGTAGGGTGAAAGCATTTGTTTTAACTTGGAAATAAAAGGAAGAGGAAGAAAGAAAGAAAAAGTGTTGACTGTAGTTGTAGGAGGGAAGCTCAATTCTAGTCAGTAGTAACCATTTGTGTAATGTTTCTTCTCCTTACTAAAACAAATGTTAAATATGGTGGAGGTTGAGCTAATTGTTTAGTTCCACCATACAAAAACAAGGAGTGGGTGTCCTGGAAAACAGCTCTCTACCAGTGCCCAGAGTGGAGTAAATGAACTCCAAAAAATGTGTGTAGGCCATATGGTCATCTGAGGATTTTTGATTTTCTTAATCCTTCTGTGTTGCTTTGTTGTCTGCATAATGCGATAAATTGTTCTTCTGTCAGCACGATGGAATATTCTGAACCACTGATTTAATCAACATTTTTATTAGATTCCACTTGCTTCTCAAGGATTAGAGAATTAAGAAATCAAGGTGATAAGCAGAGCAAGGGAGTTGATATGTGTAAATGGGGGGAGGGCAAGGCAAAGGGGAAGAGATAAATATTCTCATCTATTTTACTGGGAAAATCTTTATCTCAGCAGTCTGTGCATATCCTGTCCTGCAACATGTAGCAAGGACACCTGCCTGTGTGTACCTCACTATTGCGAGCTTTAGAGCAGTTTGTTTCTGCAGCTGCACAGTTCCTGCACTGCTGGAAATAACCTTTGCTGTCACCCTGGCTGGGTGACATGGAGCTGGTGGTGTCTGTCCTCTGCTTTCTTTTATGAACTCGCTTACCAAGTTTATTACTTATGTCCCTTGACTGAGGTTGCCTGTACTTTACACAACCGCATGAAGTAGGAGCAGAAAGAAGAAGAAATACTTAATGTATTTTCTGTTTAGAGACTCTGAATAGTGACACCAAGGACCCAGCAGTGTCATACTAAATTGTGGGTTCTGTTGTATTATTTAGATTCTGATACTCCCCTGCATTTTCAAGCATGGGCCAAGGATTAACTAGCAGTGGTTTGTTCTGGGTGCTGATACAGCTGCTCTTAAACTAGTTTCAGTGGAAACAAATACAATATGAAAATCAACTATTTTTTTCTGATCTTTACCGTCTTGTATCACTTAGCACACCAGTCAGTAAGATCATCAGCTGCTTTTGCTGCCTCATGAAAAAACCATGCAACTTGTGTAGCAAGCCCCATATTAAGATGCATATTAAGAAAATAAGGACAAGTGTGCTGGCACAAGAGCAAACAGTGGGCTACAGTAAAACACCACAGTTTGTACTTTGGCATGCCGTCTCTCCTGCTTGGGAAGTCAGTTTGCCTGCAAACACTCCTGGAAATGCCAAGCAATACCTTTTGATTTAAATAGGGAGTAGCTGAATCAAGACCAGCTATAATCTGTGATCAATATCTACATAAGAACTAAAATAATAATGTAATAGCATTGGTGCTCTCAATCTTTTAATTTCTTTTTTTACTGGCTGCAACCTGTGATTTCATGAGTGGCTCTTGGAAGAGGTTAGGGTGTATCAGCCTTTGTCCACAGGGGTGCTGTGTGACAAACCCCTACGTTCCAGGTCCCAGCTCATCCAGATCATGTACTTGCCTCCAGGTTTTGTTTCTTCCATCATCTTGCATGTCTGGAGAGCTGTTCATTTGTTTGTGTTGCCCAGCACAGAATAAATTATGAGGTCAGATTACAACACCAAGTCAGGATGCTCTCAGGGTGTGCATCCAGGACCTGCAAACCCTCCCAAATTCCCTTATCTAAATTGTGTCATAGAAGAGGAATGACATGCCTCAAAAATGTTGTTAACTCACCAAAACAAATTACTGTGTGTTTAATGTTAAGTATGTTATTGACTAAGAGACCTTTCAATGTACATTTAACCTGGATGTTTTTCCTTTTGGAAGAAAGCTGCTGGAGGTGCCAGAAATGCATACGTGTGCCACGGGTGTGCTCAGGTGATGGCAGACTGGGATGCAGACCAACAAGTCATGGGTGAGGTATCAGAAGATCCTAGGTGTTTGCAGATGTCAGAGCAGAGGACCATATGTCATGAAGCAGCCTGAGGGAATGGAGGACAGCCCTGTGTCCACTCAGGAGTAAAGGTTGATTTATGTATATGTGGGAGAAGGGTAGAAGGACCCAATACAGCCACATGATCAACGTGAGTGTTGCAAATTTGGTAATAAACCATCCCAAAGCCATTATTATGTAGGAGGAAAGATTCTGGCCTGCAGCTCTATGACAAGAAGTAGTCATTCCTGAACCTACCACTGGTGAAGGCAGATTAGATCCTAAACTGCTAATGAAAAACCATGAAAACCCATGGAAGCTATTTTCATGTAGTGTTTTCCTTTTCATATATTTAGCTGCTTATTTTAAATACTTTTTCCTGTATTTCCCAAAAGAAGAATGTCTGACTATGCTATTAATCTCTAGTAATGTTGTCGAATAAATGCCAGTTTGTGCAGTATTGAAGAATAGGCTTGAACAGAAACCTCAGACACTTGCAGGTTGAGTTTAAGTATAATTCTGCCTTATATACAAAAGTATGTGTGTGTGTCTCAAATGACCGGCATTCCTCAGATGTGGCTTTTGTAGCTATTGATTTAGCAGCTTTACTGCTCTCTCCCCTTCGTGATTTGCCAGTGAAGGAACAAATGTAAAAATGTTCTTTTGTGTCCCTTTAATACATAAATGTGCAATTTGCCAGATTATCTGGGACAATGGTTATAATTACACTGTTCTAGACATGTGATGAATTCTGTACTAAAAGGAGAATTTCTATTCTTTCAAATACTAGGATTTTCCTTACTGTATTTTTTGTGCAGGCTTTTGAGTAATACAAGTTTTGATCAGTCAGTTTAACAGAACTGTTTAAATGCTTGACACAGAATAGTGTAAGCCAGTGTTTCAGAGCACTTCGTTTTTCTCAATGGCATTAAAATCCAGACGTGTAAAATACCAGTCCTCATCTGTAATTAATGGAAAATGACTTCTAATTGTCCTAAGTAACTTTCATTTTTTACAGCGCTCTTGTACAATCTCATCACTTGAGTTACTCGTGAAGATCTAGATTTAGCTGTCCTACCCTGATTTCAGTGTTCAGTTCTGACATGGGATGGCTCCTTTTACAGCTCCCTGTGAACAGCCAGGTACGTATGAGTTCTTGCTGAGTACGGTTGTGTGGTATAAAGTAGAAATTTTGGTATTTACCAAGTCACAAATGTCAACATCACAAATATTCTACACCCCTGTGCTACAGAAGAGAATGGTTCTTTGTGAGGAGAACTGGTTCTGTCTTACCATCTATTTCTTGGAATGTTTTAGGTATTCTGTAATTCAGAAATAATTGAGCGAGTCAAAATATTTCAGGGTAACAAAAGACTTGTAGTAAATTCAAGTTTTGTTCTTAGAAGTAGTAGGGATAATTAACTTCAAAGGAATATGGAGTGAGGTTCTGGCTCCTTCGTACACTGATAGGTAAGAGAGGTGTGTCCTTGAGGTTGGCTGTGAGTGGAACTGAAGCTCTCTTGAGAGCACATGTGAAAAATAGATCAGAATTCTTTGTCAGAGTTGATTTTAGGTAGCAGCTGCATCTGTTGGACAGTTACAAGAGGTCTCCCAGTATTTGTTTAGGGTAAGTAACTCCCAGTGATTTGTTGTTACAGAATACTGCAACACAGAGCACTGTGGGCCAGCTGGTTTGACAAACTGGTTGGAGACAGAACATGGCCTTCACACACTGCAGCATTTGTAGGGGCTGATCTTTCGACCTATCAGTGCTATCATCTGAATAACTGTGATTTTGCAGGCCTCAGTCAACACTTGGTGTATTTGTTTTATATACACTTGTATGTTTACAATTTAATTTGAGTATACATTGGTGCTCTTGTCATGACAACAGCTCCAGAAAAACACAGCTCAGCTAATTTTCCTGATCTATCTGGAAGTTAACTAGATAACAAAGAAAAGGGAAAGAAATCTTGAATGAATGATGTGAACACAATCCTGGCTTTTGTTTCTAGAATTGTTTTTGTACTGTGGTGGTGGTGTTCTTTAGCAGGATCTACAAATGGGGAGTGAAGAACTGCTAATATAGGTAAACTGGACTAAGACTCTTGGAGAACTGTTGCAGTGAGGATGCACTGCAGAATTGGGTCCTTATGGCCATTTTCATGGAGGGATTTGGCATTTTAGGCTATGCTGAACTGTCTGGTAGCAATTGTTCTTATGACTAGAATCTTCTAGTGTAACAGTGGAGGATGTATTAATTGAGTAGAAAAGGAAGCAAGGTTTGGAAGTAGTTTCTATTATTTGAATACTGTTTTATCGCTTTTAGTCCTCCATTAAATAGTTCATCTATCCCTTGAAAGTAAAAAGCTGAGAGAATCTGATAGTTATCTTAAAAAAATAAGATCAAGGTCTTTATACTAAGATGTTTTGACATCCAGTAAGCAACATTTCCTTAACATCTCCTAAGTGGGGGCTGTGTTTCATGGAGTAATCAGAAGTCAAGGTTATAAGTTGTGCTGCAGTGCCGCCCACAAAGGGCCCCTGGACCCTGTGTGCAGGCTCTTGTACCTGAGAGACTCGGTCCCTGCCTTCAGGTACCTCCCAGCTAATTAGCAGGGATGCACTGTGGGCGGGGAAGGGGAGATGCAGGAGAAGGGTAATTGACAGTGTCATCAGCCTGGGTTACCCTGGTGCCAGGCCTGCAATTACCATCAGTGTTGGCAAACACAGGCCCAGCAAGGTCTGTGCCACCACCCATAGAGCAGGGCCCTAGGCCAAGTCTGCCAGCTGCCCAAGGAAGAGTTCATTGCTCCTCCAAGATTGCTGTTTCTCAAGTTGACAGCAGGGAAGAGATCCTGTATCATTACTGCCGGCTAGGTAGTGTTGTACTGCTGAGCAGCTCTGATGGCAGCTCAGAACTGGCACTCAGAGGTCCGCAGAGGGACTCCTGCCATGCAGCTGAGAGTGAGGCAAGTCTGTCAGTGGGGACGGAAGAGTACTTTGAAATTAGAACTTCAAACTCCAGCGAATTAGAGTGGAAAATGCCACTAAATTACTACTGTTCAGCAATGTCCATATACATGAAGCCTTGCTTTCCCACATTTTTTTTTCTCTCCATCTTGTTGGATATATGACCTTTTTAAATCAGCAGACTTAAGTTAATGCAGCTGCATGTATAATGATGATTCAGTTCTACTTATTTGTATT
Organism: Orthonyx spaldingii; assembly: GCA_013397795.1. Classification (NCBI taxonomy): domain Eukaryota; kingdom Metazoa; phylum Chordata; class Aves; order Passeriformes; family Orthonychidae; genus Orthonyx; species Orthonyx spaldingii. Next base: position 292,602 of record VZTJ01000943.1, on the reverse strand, counting down.
TGATTAGTTACAGAACAGAGGCCTACAACCAACCCAAGGAAGTTAAAAGGCCGGCTGGTGCAGCATGCCCATGGTACTGTTCTGGGTCTTGTGCTTTAGTGGCAGAAAAGGGATTTGTCATTTGCTGATAACCCAATAACTGCACTTACCTGATGATATCTTTGGAGCATTTCCCATATTCTGCCTTAGAGTCTCCATTGGGACAACAAATTTCCCTGCTGCACACATACCCCTGGCTTTGCTGCATATACTCTTGAGTATTCCTGCTGAAATTAATCCAGAAAAAATGCATTATAATGGAAGTTTTTCTCCCTCAGTAGATGTAATGTAGCCTCATAATCTGTATTCAGTGGTTTCCGTGGGCACCTTGGCTCTCAGAGTTGTGCTTTCAGGCTGATACAAGCAGAGGCTGCCTTGTGCTGTCATTGCCAAAACTGAAGTTGCATGGCAGGACTAGAAAGCACCTTTCACTGTTGAAGCTTAATTAACTCTTCTGTATTAGTGATAGCTGCTAGTCTGGGACATGCCTGTGACAGTCACTGCCACCATATTCTTATATATTCTACAGCTGGGTGCTGATTGAAACACAAGTGTGAGCAGCTGTTTGGGTGAATGCAGAGAGAGGTGGTGCAGAGAGAATCCAAGCTGCAGGTTCCTGCTGCCACTCAGCAGCACGGAACCTACAGAACATGAAGTTAGGGCAGCTACAGCTCGTGGAGGACCTCTAGAGAGTGAAAGTAGTACATTGTCATTCCTTACTGTCCTCTGTGCAACACACAGCCCTGGGCCAGGATGCACAGAAGTGTCACTGTAAGAAATCCATAGGTGCTCCAAGGTTCTGTATTTATGTAGGAGTTGAGTCTTCTTGTGTCAACCTGATTTTTACAGTTCACGCATTCACACAAACTTTGGTTTTCTAATTATTGAAGCATCTGAGCACACAGATAGTAGTTTTTGGGTTGGGGTGGTTTTATTCAAAGAGATGAGCACTGACTTGATGAGTTTTTAATAAAAGTTGTTTGTGCTTACACTTTGGCTTGGAGATAAACAGATTAAATAGTAAAATGCGTAAAATTATAAGGACTTTTCAAAAGGCTTTGACATGGCAAGTTTATTTTAATTTCTCAAGTAGGTTAACATTGCTTGAATCACCTGTTACTGGATCTGAGAACCATCACTTAATATCCTTTAAAATTATGGCCTTCAAATCCAGAATAAAATTCACCAAAAGTCCTTCTTAGGAGAAAAATTTATTTTTGTTAACAAGACCTGCTTGAAATGTCAGATGAGTATCTGTGTGCTGAGAAGTGTTAAAAGCATATTAACTGTTCCTTAGATGTAGTGAAGTTAGCAACAGGACCACAACATTTTAGTATTTTTTATCATTATCATAAATTCAAAATTAGCCTGTTGATTTGGCTTGAGTCAGATTAATCCAAATACTGAGGATGCACATAATAAAAAAGGCCTGCTGGAAACAAATTGAGAAACTAGAAGAAAGCTGTGTTTTGTTCACTTGTACCAAAATTACACATTTATTGGGAACAGTAGGCTTTCCCATAATAAGTAAATCCTTGGGAAAAGGTCTTAATAAAGAACTATAGATTTTATTGACACTTAGTAGGATATTTTGTGAGGAACCCTCATATCTTTTCACACTTTTCAAACATCACTCAAATCACATATTGGAAAGGCTGCAGGTGTTTTCATGTCTCTGGTAACATTTTGGAACTGTCTCTGGAGCCATATGTAATTCCTTCAAAGAGAAAAGAGCCAAATTAGTCAATCTTGGAAGGAAAGCCCTCTGTTTGAAGAATTATTTAATATTTGAATGGTTTAGATTCAGTTTATGCTATTATTTATGTACTTCAATAGCACTTCCACCTGAAGATGTCAGTGTTCTACAGTTATTGAGCCAAACCCTACTGAAATAGATGATTAAAGCCTGCAAATTATTCTTGTCAGAATAAGTACCTAATGCTCTTCTCTGAGTACATTGCAATGAAGGAAAGCTACTATTCAAAGTGAGTCTTCTTTGATTGCACTTCTTATATGCTTTTCATGAGTATTTACTTTGCTGTAGAAGATTTGTGTTCAGCTCTAGAAAGCAGAATAGAGGATATTTTGCATTTGGTCAATCTCTCTGATAACCTGAAATAATGTAAGAGCTAAAGAAGAGGAGGAAAAGAAGCAAATATGGGAAGCTGCTATGACATTTTGTGATAGCAGTCAGGTTCTAGCAGATAACCAGCTGCCAAGTACCTTGTCCCTTTGCTAGGACATATCACAATCAAGCTGAGCAGCTGTATTGATGGAGAAATGGGAGAGCCAAGACAATCCAGATTTCCCTCATTTAATATTTATTTCAAAGCAAATTTATTGGAATCTAGTAATCTAAATATTTTTATTTGTGGTGCAGGGTACAAATAATGTAATTTCTGTTTTTGGGCGGTCAGTCTTGTAAGAGGTGAAAAAAATCGGTGTAATTTGTGTGTAGCCATCACAGCTATTCAGATTCACAGAAAAGGCCAAGATAGAATCCCCGTGGGCAAGTCTTCGGTCAGTCCTGCTAATCTAAAGGAGAGGTTTAGTTCTTGGAGTCTGTGTGCAGGTTTTCTGGTTTGCTAAAGAGATTTAGTTAAGACTTCATGTCAGTATGTGGGGCAGCTCGTTCTGACCAAGTACATAATCTAGTTCTTATGTAATGAGGAGATCAAACAGTAAAGTGAGCAAGAGCATTTTCATGTCGTTGGGGTGAAAACTGACAATTACAGGTGCGGACACGGGTGTCAAAGTTGATAGAAGAGCTCGGAGAGGCTCCCACCGTCCCTGTCAAAAGTCAGCAGTGCTCTTCTATTCCCATGAAGACAAGAAATGAGCAGAGATGGGTGTTTTCCCTTTTTGTGCCCCCGACGCTTCAGTTGATGGCCGTGGCTCTGATCGGGTGCACTTGCAGGCCGTGGCCACAAGGCGGCGCTCAGGCAACGCAGATAGAGGCGAGGCGTCCTTCCCTTCCTCCGTTACCGCATTGGGCAATTGCAGTGCTTTTTATTTGGGAAAGGAATGTTAATTGAGAAATGTAGTTTTTAAATTGTATTTACTAAACAAAATACAATTTCTTCATGCAAAATTATTTTCTATTAGGTATATCAACTCTTGTAGTGATCAACTTTATAAAACACTCTTATCATTATTCCCTTTAGTAGCTGAGGGATTAGGAAAAATGCTTAACTCTGTGGAAGACTCTCAGAATACTTTTATTAGAAGATTATTGTTTTTGTACCTGTACCTAAACCGGCTGGCTGCTTTGCCCTCTGAACTCCTATTAATCTTTGTGAAAGTTTAGCACAAAATTTCATGTCTTGAACAATTTCAAATTTCCTCATTTCCAGCCTAAACGAATCAAGGATCAGTTTGTAACTATTTCCTGTTGTGTCTACATGGTTCTACACGCTCTGCATGGAGCGTATTGGTGAGAAAGGGGTCTTATCTCTTCTCAGCTTCACTCTGGAAATCAATACCAACTGCAGCCCATTTCAAGTTCCCCTTCTTTTAGTTTCCCATTCCAGGAAAAAGGCATGGCCAGTCCCTGGTTTGCTGCTGGAAGAGTTGGTAGAACCATAGTGAATATATCACTGACCTCAAAACAGCTCTGTCAGGTACAAGAAATGAATTAAAGGTGGCAGTTGTGTAACAGGAATCAAAATTGCAGGGCTGAAAGTGAGAGAAAATAGACATCTGCTCATCAAACACAAATTGCTTCCAAAATCTGTTGGAGGGAAAGATAGCATCCCATTCCTCAAGTGCTTCAAGTAGGCAGCATTTTGGATCCTTATGGTTTAGCTGGAATTTCCCAAGGTAACAATATATTGTGCTTACTTCCCAAGATGTAGTTGCTTTAAATCTTGAACAGGACACAGCCACAAGATCATCCCTGTCAGGAGTAAGAGGCATTTGCTTTTTCTGCCTGGTGTTTTACTACTAAATCTCATAAATGCCTGTGGTAGGATGGTGAGACTGAGCAAACTTAGCTGCTGGTTTAAGATACTGCTTTGACTTAGCACATCTTTGCTGCCCTGGTCTCTGCTACTCTGAGACTCTACTGGTACTTCAACATCTGTGCAATAACTCTGGATCTACACATATAAAATACTGAACAAGGGTGTCCAGAATGTGTGTGTGGAGTTGATGGAACAAAACCACAATATGCAAGTTTGCCAGTATCAATGTGCCTTGATATAAACTGTGATTCAAGCACATGAAAGAAAAGGGGACTTCATTTTTTTTTCACCTTCACTTCAAAGGCTGTTGGAATAACCTTTTAATTCAACATCTTTTATTCCTCTTCAGTTTACATTAAGTGAAACGAGAGAAAGTGAATACAATTCATCCTTCAAGTGAAGAAAACTCGGGAACAATGCCAATGAAGTTGAGTCATGTAAAGCTCATGAGTTGGCTAAATATTCTATTGCTTTATTCTCTTCTCTTTAGTCAGTGTTCATATCCCTGATAATACACAAACCACTCAAAAGTGGGTAATGTTTCCAGGCAATGCTTTGGGAGAAGAAAACATGTTTAGGAAAGCCGGGGGTGGGGGGAAGGGAAGGGACCTGGCAGCTGCTTCCTTGTTTTAGGTAATGAGCTTGATTGCTTTGCCTGTTTGTTATAATTAGATCCACATGAGGTTGTACCTGGTATTGAACTGCTGCAGTTGGACAGAGAAAAAAATCCCAGTCCAAGGTGAAAAGCCGAAATGTACAGAGTATTTGTAGCAACTGCATGCCTGGTAGTGTTTTGTTTGACTTCAGGAAACCCTTGGGGATCTCAGCAGTTTGTCAGGGTGTGTGGATTTAGCCCTGTAGGGCTGAGCAGTGTTGTGGTAGGAATTGTTGCTGAAACTTGAGCAAGATGAGTCACTTCTGACTTCACACTGAGGAGCAACATTCCACCTATTCCTGAAAGGAAGAGATCTTTATGGGTTATCTCTGGCTTCGGAAAGAACTGAGAGCTTTATAGTCTAGGCAAAAATCTGTAGGGCTTCCCACATAAATAAACCTGCCTTTGTCTTTATCTCAGGTGTGGAAAGCTCAGAATTGTCATCAGAGAAGACTGTGGGTGTTACTTAAAGCTGTAACTTACCCAGCACCCAAAAACATGACAGGTCTTTCTCCAACTAAGAGGTCTGTGGCCATGCAGATGAACTAGGGTTATTGATACGTGTGCCAAAATCCTGCAGCAGTATACCAGTAGCCCTGAAAAACAGAAAGAGTGATACAATATTGGAATGGTCTGCCTGGGGATGTGGTGGAGTCACCATCCCTGGATGTGTTTAAAAAGAGATTGGACATGGTGCTCAGTGGCATAGTTTAGTTTAGTTGAGGTGTTGGGGCATGGGTTCGACTCAATGATCTTGAAGGTCTTTCCAACCTGGTGGTTCTGTGTGTGATTCTGTGAAAAAGAATGGTTAATGTTAATTCTTAATTATTGGGATTCAGTTTTTGGTATGTAGAGAGATCTTCTGCCAGAGGAAAACCTCATAAACCTCATTGCGTTATGACACTTAATTTATTCCACTGCTAGAGAGTGGCCTTAATTTGCCAGCCCCTTTGATCCTAGCACACAGGATCTGCTTCTGAAAATTATTGTTTCTTACACAATGAATTAGTTTGCTCTCTGCTCCCCAGCTGGGCTGGATGCAGTTCCATCCCCTTTGTTTTTCTGGACTGGGAGTTGGTTTTGAAATGTCAGTGGCACATCCCAGAGCCTTTAATCTCCCCTACTACCTCAGTGCCTACTAAAGAGTCCATCAGTCTGCAGACAGCATCGCTTGCACAGTCAGATGTGTCTGGCACGAGTCAGAGTGCACCAGGAAAGCTCATCAAGAATTTCTGTCTTGTCAGAGCTGAGGGATGAGGTTAGTCTCTGCTAGTCAGCAAAAATTCTGGGAAAATCCATCTTCCCAAAGCATCCCCAAGCCTTAATTAGAGAAAGGATTCATTCTCAAACAAGTCAAGATGCTGTCAAGTTCAGGAGAAGTCAAATTCATCTCTTATTTTTGTTTCTCAACTCCTACTTTCAGTCTCTATCACTGGTGGTCATGAGTTCTGTAATGGCTCATGTGAAACTGCACCTTCTTAATTAAAACCTCAAATACTGATTTTACTTAGACAAAAAACCTGTGTGAAATAGATTGTGCTTAATCATGGGCTGGTGTGTAAAAGGCAAGTGGTTTATCTGGGAAGCTTTCTTTGCACCAAAGCCTCAGGACAGAACACAGATTTAGCCAAACTTGTCAGTGGAGAAAAAAAGAGGATGACTTGCTAAAACAAGAACACAACCAATTATCAGCACCCTGTCCTGGGAAACCTGCTTCTGCGGCTTTCTCAGCACTTAGTGTATAAAAAAGTAATTAGGGAAACAGAGTTTTTATGGTAGAAGTTGTTCAAAATTGGCCTGGAATACGTTTTTTTAATTTTAGATGTTCAGAGTAACCTTCTTGGCAAAGCATTCCTCACGCAATAGAGATCTGTATGGAGTAGGTCATGTGTTAAAGTATACACGGGATGTGCGAGTCATCCCCGGGACACGTTTGGTTTATGAACAGGAGTGAATTGAAAACACTGATTGGAACATCTGGATACAATGCTTTTAGATGACTCTTTGCAGGAAGGCACAAGCAAGGATTGCTGATATTGCAGTTTTAGGGCTGTTTGCAGGCAGGAAGGAGTTTGCCAAGACTTGAAGCCTCACCAACATTCCTGTCGCTGTTAGCTGCGCTGAGGTGAAAGAGCAGCCGGCAGAACCGGCCACCTCATTGTCAGCCCCAGCTCAGCTCATCTATTCACCAGCCCACTAAAGTGCTCACAGAGTTTGCTGGCAGCCTTCTTTTTTAATAGAAATGGTCTTGGTCTACAGCAGAGCCACTTGAAATTGTTACTCTAATGTGTGAAAGCGAGGAGGGCTTTTCAAGTGCTCAGCATGAGGAGAGCTGGCACAATAGTCCCAGGCTCACACACAAAGAGGGTTTTTACAAAGGATGTGTGCAGGCAGGGCTCCAAAGTGAGGGCTGTGCTGTCCTTGAAGTGTATCTGACTGCTGGAGAAGTCAGCCTATGGAATTCCAGCACTGTTGCTTGCCCAGTGATTTGCTATAGCTGGCTGAAGTGGGAAAAGTTCTTCACAGTTCAAATAATGTAATTTCTTTAATTAGAGGGGCAGATTGAAAAGAGCATGAAATGTGCACAGCATGAAATAATGGCTGAGGCAAAGCTGATAGTTTTATATACCCTTTTATGAAGGAGCCCAAAGTATGGGAATTTGGAATGGTTCTTTTCTGTAATGGCTTCAGACTTGATATGATTTTGACCATGACCATGTGCTGTTCCAGTGTGAACATGATCCAAAGCAGTTCATATACACTAAACCCATAAAGATGGGCTGCCTCAAAAGAGTTTATCATCTTTTATTATTGTATCTGCCTGCAAGATCTGCTGCAACAGATGTGTAGTGAGAACTGAAAGGCACAATGGCGGAGGTGAGGGAAACGTTGATGACTGCATTGGCAGCAATTGGCATTTCCATTGGTGCCACAGTTTGTACTCTTCATTGAAATGTGAAAAACCTGTGCTTGCAGTTCTACTGCTATTTAGACACAGCAGAGTTTTATATTCAAATGCAACTGAAATATTTTTTAAAAGCCTCTTCTCAGACAGTAATATTTTGTACAAATAGGTAGGTATTGGGGAAGGAAATTAAGGAAAAATGAGATTTTGCAGTCATACATATGAAAGAGTTTGACTTAAGTGCTCAGTGTATATTTTATCATATGTAATGTTATAGAGTTTTGTCAGCTTTCTCCAGGATGGCTTGATTGGGACTGAAATGAACTGTCTCAAGTAGTTCATCCAGATCCCCTATTGCCTTTCAACTTTTCTGTGTAGTCCTACCCTTCAGTTGTACACATTAGGCAGCTGTGAAAAAAATATTATCTTGCCTATATTAGATTTTTTTTTCCTGCCAGAAAAGGCACCATCTTTATGAGGGTGATATTTTTAAATGCCTGAGAAGATATTTGTCTGTGAACATGGTATGCATGAGTGGCAATGGTAGTGGCTTTGAGTGTGGGAAAAGGGAGGATTTCTGTATTTGTGCTTTCTGTGTTCAAGGCTGCCCATGTATAATCCTGCTGCCAGTGCGTTTGGCATCCGACTGTTCACTGTCTGCATGTGGTCCTGAGGGAGGTCTGGGTTACATGGATCTCTGCTAGTCCTTTAAGCAGTCTAGTGAAGCCAGTTAATCATTTTCTGAACAGAAACCAAATCAGAAATGTCAAGCTGCAGAGCTAATTGGAACAACTAAAAAGTCAGGGTCTTGTAACTACTGCTTAGAATGTAGACCTTTTCTGAGCTGACGTGGTTTGTTTCCTCACAGGCTCTTTACAAGTTCCCTTTTCCACAGCATCATATTCCATGAGGTTTTTGTTCACCCTGTCAAAACTGCACACTTGACTCAGCTTTAAAAAATTGCCATTTCTGCACAAATGCCTTTGAAAGGGCTGAGGTTCCTTTTCTTCTTTGTGTCACTGCCTCTCAGATCTTACTTAATCATGGATATTTATTGGGGACTGGGAATTTTGTAAAGGGTAAGCAGGAACTGCTTGTTTCTCTTGAGTTTAAAAGCAAAGCACAATGACAACAACCCTGCAAATGACTTGGAATAGTGAGCTATGTGGCAACTCAATAGAGAAATACAGGTTATAGGGAATAATTAGCCTTATATTTTCTTTTTGTTCCATCACATTTATTATCATCATATCTTGATCTGTCAGTAATTAATCTCCTACTGCCAAGGGATTTTAGTCCTGAAATGAATCTCACTGGAAAGAAGGGTGAGTTTCCAATGAAATTGTGAAAGAAACACTGCAGGTTTAATGATGACAGAGATGCTTGCATTCCATCTTTCAAGAACACTTATGTCAGCCTTAACGTTTCAAGCTTAGCAAATTTATTTGCAGTAGTGTTAATAAATCTAAGATATGCCTCAAGCGTGTCTTAAGAATGCAGGAAAAGGAGGGAGAGACCCCAAGAGAAAATATTTCAGGGTGAAGTCTTCTGGCAGGTCATTCTAGGTGGGTGCATGTGAATTTTTCTGCTGTTTGCCAGCAGAGAAACAATTCTCCTTAAGAGCTTTTTAGCTGGTAGCTACAGTAAAACACATGGTCATTGTTTCAGTGACTATTTCCTGGTAGACTTGAGCTCCTCTACCCGCTTCAATGTGCTCACTGTATCCCTGTCACACACACCACACCAGAATGTAGAATGTACACAGGGTGTTTAATTTGATGTGTTTTTGAAAGAATTAATTGAACCTTTCATTTGTTATTATGCAAATAGTAATTAATTTCAAATTACCATGCCAGAAAACTGAAATGTGTGGGGAGAACTGGGTGGTTTGTTTCCATTTATCTTCACTTGCATCACAACATGTCAGCATCACTCCACTTGAGCATGTATGTAGAGAGCAGATAGAAATTGGGAAATCCTTTATTTCAAGTTGAATGGCCCTCTACAATAGCAATGAATCAGCTCTTTTTTCCACTGCAATGCTTCTGAGGGTTAGAGCAAAACCAGCTTGAAAACCACAAGAACTGAAGGTTGTTAGGTGAAGCTCAAAGATGATATATGATCCATAAGGGCCGATATTGCCAGTGTCCCGTGCCCAAATGTGCATCTTCTGTGCTTTGTAAAATAGGATACTTACAATATATATTTGAAAGTTACTTTCAAAGCTCTTGCCTGTGTTGTTTGAAAAACGTGGTTGTTTTTGTATTCCTCAGTTGTTTATCTTTACCTCATTCTGGGAACACTGCAAGTCTTCAATTTGCATTTCAGCACTGCAGAGCAAGGAGGGCAGGAGGTTCTATTTACCCCAAGAAAGACAAAAAAAAAACAAAACCCAAAGAAGACAAGCATACTTGCTGTCTTTTAAAGTTTTTTTTATATATCAAGGTTCTGATTTAAAAAAAAATCCATTGAAGCTAACAGGATTGACTCTACTAATCTTACTGGGTTTTGAACTAGACTTTAGTCTCTGCTCTTGCATTAACCACTAGGAAAAAAATCTGTGTTTTCTGAATGTGCTGCCAGCAGATGTCTCACACATTTCCTTACAAAAGCAGATGAATGATTTAGCTCACTTTGATCATGCAGCTCTGAGAAACTGAAAGTTCATGAAATGGTTTTCATTATGTTAGGGGCAAACCTTCAGTAGCTTCAGCATCAATTATTTTTAGACCTTTTGTGAGACAGAGTTTACACAGTCATCAAACCAGAACAAAATTTTGGGGTTCTTTTGGTGTTTTCATGCTCCATACGAAACTTAATGTACCTAAAAATGTTCAACTCTTCACATTAAAATTCATTTATGTTTCAGGCTTTCTCATTTTTTATTTATTCTTCTGCCCTTCACACTGCTCATGCAAAGGGACTCTAAAAATGGCCTGGAAATCATGATTTATCACAAATTTTACGTAAAGAGTTTGGCAGAGTACCACTGATGCAAATGAGCTTGGCTGTGGTCTTCCATAATAACTGCCTGCATTAATTATTCCTTCTGGTAGCAAAGGAACACTCTGAATTACACTGTATTTTACACAACTTGGCATTATACAGAGATTGCTACTAAAAGCCTCGGAGAGCCAGTTGTGCTGTGCCACATCCCATTTCAGAGCCATTTTCAGAGGTTCAGTATTTGCTGTGTGTCTGAGGCCTGTGCAGGCTGAGAACTCCTAAGTTCTCTTAGCCATGGAACCAGAGAAGGATTAATAATATTTCTGCTCCCTGAAAAGTTCTTAGCAGCCTGATTAGTCTGATTGCAGAGTTGGAACACAGCAGGAGCAGTAGACCAGGATAGTAGAAGTGTTGTGTCTGTTCACTTGGGATACGAGAGTGATTTTATAAAACTGAGAGCTACCTCCATTTTCTATAGAAACAAGAGAGATCTGTCCCCAGAAAGAGAAAAGGTGCCCAGGTGCTTTTGTGCCCATGTAGTTGCAGGAGAGTGGCTGCTGTTGTTCTGCATTCAGACCCAATGAGCTCCTGAATACCTGGAAAAACAACCTGTGTAACATAACCGACCTGTCCTTATCCACGGGAATGCTGGTGCCACAATAGCAATGATGACTCTGAATATATTACATTTGCTTGATATTCTCTGTAAAGGGAGGAAATCCATCCCCAGCAGTCTGAGGTGCAGCTTTTTAGATAGGCAGGGGGATGCTTTTGAAGGCATTTCACAACTGGGTGTAATATTCTAGTGGTCTGATTTTGTACATCAAAAATTGAGTCCAGTGTTTCTCAAAATTCAAGGCCTGGATCAGGGACAGAAATAAAGGAAATGAGAAGGGAAATAAAAGCAGGTGTAATAAATATAGATATTCAAAGCCACTCTTTTGCTTGTATTTTATATGCCCTTCTGTCCATCTTCTGCTGTGTTTATTGACACTGTAAGATCGGTATGGTGAGCTCAATAAGTAATAGCAATTTAACCTGAAGCAGCTGTTAGGAGGTGGATGGACTACAAACCATCATTTTCTGCTAAGCACTCTTGTGCTTATAAAGGAAGAACAGTCTTACAAGATCACAAAAGCCAAAAGGAGTAGTAATGATCGGATACAAATCCTGTATTCCTCAAGGGCACAGAGAGCTAAATATTTTCAGTCTTTACCTCTCAGACTTCCACACAAATCCTGGGGGCTTGTCTCACCTTTGTCTTATAAGGCTAATTTCACATGTGCCGCCAGTGTAATAAACCAGATGGGGATTACATTTTTAGAGCCCGAAACTTTGACATTGAGCTTTAAAATCTTTGCTAAATATGGGATTCTGGATGGATGTGTGCTGACCTGCCTTAAAATGTGAACTTTTGTAGGAGTAGCACCATCAATGGTTTGGAAATTAATTGTGCTTGGGTTTATGAGGTAGCTGGATTGCAAGGTTATCCAGAGACAGAGGAATTATATGCACCTTAGGGACTTTGCTTTATTCTCAGCAATATTGTATCCTAATGGGAACAGTAACCTGAAAACTCATTCAAGTCTTTTTTCCAAATACTGTGGAGGTCTCTTTCCCTACTTCTATAATTTTACCTCATTGTTTAATGAGCAGGTTCCATGAAGCTGATCTCTTGTATGAATACAAGCAGAACACTCCAGTTGTTTCATGGGTTCGACTCAATGGCTGAGCTGTGGACTCTGCTGCAGACCTGACAAAACCAGAGGAGGTATGGAGTGCATTAGTGACCTCATGTAGCCCCTGGAATTGTATTCTGCCTTCAGAAGGGTTATGCACCTGCATTTTGTGGTTGGACCTCTGAGCCACTCCTAAGGTGCCCTGGAGCTGCTCTCCCCATCCTCATGCTGTCCTCTGTGTGAGGAGAGCAATGCCTGTGGAGCACACACAGAATGCCTCGTGTCTGGTGTGTCCAGTGTGGCTCCCAATCAGTTCCTTCCAGGAGAAGGACTTTGGCATAAACTCAGTCTGAGGTTGACATGGAGAAAGTCAAATATTTGCCTCATATTCCTACCACTGTTTACCACTCTGCTTGCAGTTGCACATTCTATTTGGTCTTCGGGGAAACATAAACATTTGGCCTCAAGTAACCTGATCCATTGAAATTTGTTGGAATGCTTACTAACTTTGGAAAAACGTGCCGAAGTCTTCCAAGCTGAGAGGGATTCTTATGGCAACAAGCAGGATCTAGTGGCAGAATGACCCACAGGCATGAATGTTTCAGTCATGTCTCCAGGAGCTCCGCTTCTCTGAGGAAGTGTTTGACAGTTCGTGGCTGACTGGAATATCTTACAAGTGATCAGAAAGCCAGATTTATGGATAGTGTTTGTCCATGTCAATGAGTACGTGACATGAGTATGACTTGGCACACTGCTGCTTTTCCTGAAGCACGTGGCTGTGTTGCTCAGAGATTTGCTCTGCTCAGACAATCCAGATTTCCCTGGGAAGGGGGCATCACGCAGTGTGCTGTTCCCTGGCTTCAGATTCCTCCTCCAGTGAACTGAGGCTCTGATTTACAGTGTTGTTTGACTCAACTGTTTAGGCAGAGCACTGAAAACTAGGTAATTGTCATCTATACAGCCAGGTAATTTCATGTTGCATCTGGCCTTGTGAAATGCTATTTGAAAACAATGCCCCTGTAAACCAAGCAAGATTTGTTGTTGGAACTGCTGGAGCATGTTGAGGGGAGGCCCTGAGGGCTGGAGATTCTCTTCTATGAGGAAAGGCTAAGAGAGTTGGGGTGGTTCAGCCTGGGGAAGAGAAGGCTCCGGAGAGTCCTGAGAGTTCCTTCCAGTGCCTAAAGTGTCGCAGCTGGAAATGCTGTCCCTGCTTGTCCAACCTCCCTGGCTGTGCCTGGTGCCCCGGGCAGCACACAGCTTGTCCTGGCTCTGAAGGCAGTCAGACAAAACCAGGCAGGCTCACGAGAGATGCAGCAGACAGTCTATGTCATAAATCAAAAAAAATTCAGCAGTTCTGTCAGACAGGATCCCACGCCAGCTAATGATGCTTCATTATGTGCTGGAAAAGAGATGGGGCTCTGATAGGTCTAATTAGATGAAAAGGAACTGTAATTTCTATGTCCCTCTTTCACTGTATTTCTGCACAGATGTTTTCAGGGTGGTTTTCAGGTAATCCTGAAATCAGAATAGAATTGTTGGAGACTGATTATGTGTGCTCATTCATTATCCATTGTTTTTATAGCACCGAGGGCTTATACTGCCCTATAATACACATTTATGAGTAGAAGATAGATGGTGGGAAGAGATGAAGTCATATCCCTCACAAAACATAAATAAACTGAAAATTTGTCCTTCATGTGGGTATAGATCTTGTCTTTACCTTTCCCATCTTTCCAGAGGCAGAGTTTCATTGCAAAAACGTAATTCTTAGTGAAGTACAGTGTCTGAGGCCAATTAAATAAACTTTCTCAGTATTATGGATTCTTGCACTTCCAGCTCCAATTCAACATCCCTCGCCTGCCTTGATTTGAATATCCCTAATGGAAATTATTTTACCAAGTGAAATGGAAAGGAAAGAATGTGAATAATATAACACTCATAATAAAAATGCACTGAAGTGTTTTGACAAGATCTTTAAAGGCACAAATACTGTTAGGTTGGGAAGGCCATTAATGTAGCACAGAGTCATAAGCATCTCCTAGACTTCTATTTCTTCTGTAGGCTTTCAATTATCTGAGCATATTTTCAATTCTAAATTGTAATTTTAAAAACACCCAACACTTCAGTTTTGCTATTACAAATGCTTTCCTTTCTCAGTCTTCTCTGAATGTTTTGCTACTTCGATGACAGTTTCTGTAGAGCTTTTCACTTAATCATATCAAAATATATTTTAAAAAATTTAATAGAGATTTACTCTTGGGGACTTCTTCCTGCCATTGGAGCAGGATGAGCTTTAAGGTCCCTTCCAGCTCAAATAATTTTGTGACTTACAGACTTTGTCTTTCCGCTCTCTGTACGGTCAATGGATGTGCCCGTGGTGGGCAGTCAGGAAACTCTACCTGTGGTTGTCTTGTCCAGCTGCCTTTCATTAGGAATTCTCCTGATTAAATCCTGCACTGAGTCCTTCATTTCAGTCATGGCAGAAGGTGTCGCAACTCATGTATTTTCTGTCTAGTTGCAATTCTCCTGTATTTCCCTTGGGTGTCACAATTAAAACTAACAATATTTGGAGTGCAATAACGTGCCCGGGGGTCATTTTAGAACTGCCTGCTCATGTTTTAAAATACCTCTATTGGGATAAAAATTGGCATGACTCTATTCTGCTTTATTTCTATAATTAAACTCCAGATATTAGGTAGCATTTATTGACTAAATTGAATTTTACCTATTTTGCTGTGGCCCACAACAGCAACCTTAGAATTTGTGCTGAATATTAAACAAAGAATGCATTTTTTTTTTTGTTTATTTTCATATAGCAAGTTATATAAAGCTGTAGCTCTTTTCTGTGCAATTATTAGCAATGGTTTTTTATATTTGAAATTATGGTGAATGGTAGATTTAATGAAATGGAGGTCTGGAAACTTTGGTTCATTCTGAAGGCAATAAAAATATAAGCCTGCTTTCAAAACCATTTAGAGATGTTAAAAGCAACTGAATTATTAGAGACCTAGTCATTTTGTCTAAAAGTAGGTGAAGTTAGGACTAGCAGACTAAAAACAGCTAAAATGTTTAAAAATTTAAATGTTACAAATTAAGCCTCATATGTGCCATCAATATTTTTTTAGTAACTTGTTAAATTTATAAACATCAATGAAGGTGTTCTAGGCCACAGAAGACAAAACTAAAACTCCATCCCATTAAAACTTATTTTAATTGTCTTTTAAAACTACTAATAGGCATAATATTAGTTTGTAATATGTGAAAAGATTTCAAAAATCTACATCCAGAGTAAGAAAGCTGAGACATGGTTTTCTGCTGCACATGGTCATAATTAGCTTTTCAAAGAGGAACAGAGACAAATTGCTTCACTGTCTCTTATCAATAAATACTAATGTAAAGGTATTTTTAAAATTCCAGAGACCGCTGATCTAAGAATTCACTGAAGCCTGAAAAACAAGACTAAAAATGAATTTTTGTAAATTTTCAGGGGAAAAATGAAGTTCTGCCTACTGGAACATCCTAGTTCAGGTATGTGGAGCGCACGCGATTGGAGATGGCCCTGTGAGATGTCCTGCCAGTGAGGAGAATCAGCAGTGAGGAGGTATCTGCCCTTTATCTCACCTTTTCACACCACCGTCAGCCTTTCATATTTTTTATTGGTTCTCACATTTTAAGCTATGCCAGATTTAAAATCTGGAACAAATACATTCAAAGCATTTTGTGTAACAGCTAAGGATCCACTAAGTGGAATTAACATGGGGAGCATTGGCACTGAAGCAGGAAAGAAGGGGAGAAAAGCATAGGAGGCAAGTCAGAAACAAATATCCTGCTGATCCTCCCTGGATACATTGTGTTCTCAGAAGAATCCATTATTTGAATTTATTTGCAGCGTTTTCTAGAATCTTTGAAAAGACTAAATTATTGTAAAATATTCCTTTTCCTTTAAAAAGTAATTTGAAATTACTGACTTCTATTTATTTTGGTTAGAGTGTGCTGCCAGCACACTTGCTGTCTTCTCCCCAGTGAGTGATTTTGCCAGCATGTGCCTTTTTATACCATTTATTTGCAAGCAAAATACTTTTCAGCTTTGCTCTTGGGCCCCTCAGGTTTTTGTTAGCCATGGCAAATTCAACTGTGCTGCGTGCATCAGCAAATATGCACCTTTCAATTAATTGTTGAATCTTCAGTTCTTTGGGTCAACTCTTTTGCCTCATCTGTGTTTGAGGCTTTTATGCTACCATTCCCTGCAGAATGACAGGAATTCATAAGGGATTTATTGGCATCAGCCAGCTGCTGCTGTCTGCTGTTAATGCTGTGATCTGTCAGGTACAGTATTTTATTGAATTGTCACGCTTTTTATATTTTGAGGGGCTGTCCATAAACATACAAATCAAATCTTATGATTCCTTAACTGTTTGGTTATTGCACCTTTTAGTAAGAGCGTGCGATGCCTTTGTGAGACAAGCAGAGCTCTCTAAAAAGAGAGAGCCTGTGGAAGTCTTAGTTCACACTAAGTGTAGCCAGATGCCCTGGTGACTGCCAGGAGTGTGCTGACATTACATCCACGAGTTTGCACCAATATCTTGCTAAAAATGTAAGCTGTAACCTTGGATGTATTTCTCCCTATCAAACAATATAAAACATCTGTGTCAGATAAATCATAGGCTATTACTGACAGAGCTGTGGGAACAGAACATACATTCTTCACAGTGGTTTCTGAAGTGCTGCAGGACTCTTTGTGCTAAAGGTTTAATATTCCACACTAACAAGTACAGTATGCTGCATCTAAAAAATAAAGTTGTTACAAAACCTGTGTGCATATATGTGTACCTACAGTGTTAATGGTTTCTAACAAGGATGTGAGAAACTCCCAACGATAACCAAAGCCACATAAACTAAAAAGGAATGCTGAGATGTCTACCCTAATTTGTAATGATGCCTCTTTACAGTCTTTCGGGCAATGCTACAAAAAAAGGGGGATACTCTGTATATTTTCACATGGCACAGCAGTGCAGTTTGCCAGGTGAGTTAATGATCTTCCGGTGTGAATTTGGTGGCATCTGATGTGACACAGCTCTGGGACGTCAAAGGCTTTTGTTGCACGATGTGGGGACAGAGCTAGAAAGTGATCAAGATAGAAGAACGACGAAAAGGTAGGTGCTCAAAGCTTGCCAAAGCATAGAGAAATCCAGTTGGTTGCTTCTTGTGTTGAAAAAGGTCCACTTAGTAAAATGGTGCATTAGGAACTCCTCAGTTTATTCCTCAGCAGAGATCTTGTTAAGCCAAACAAACTGCTCTTAAAAGCTCTGTGCACAGGATCAGAGTCCTCAAGATAATGCATTTTATATTAAAGATATTAAAGATATGAAAGGTTTTCTTTTATGGTTTGTTGCAGTGTTCAAAAGACACCAATTAAAAACTAATAATATTGAAAAAAAAAAGATATTGGGATCAAAGTGTTCCCTGCTGGATCATGCTTTTTAATAGCCTGGGTTAATGGTAAGTTCCTAAGTGGCACTAAGCAGAAATTCCAAGTGTTGTAAGCAACTGCTCTTATTTGCCCAGAATCAAACGAGATGTGAACTTTTAAACTCTATAAAGTAAGGTTGTTCTAAGGATCATGCTATGAGTTTGGGATCTGGGAGACCTGGATCAGTTATTTACTCTGACTCCCTGCAAACCTGGGCTGTATTTTTGAGGCCTGTAGAGAGACCAAAGTTTACTCCCTTGGTGCTTGGGGCTTTGGCCACGCTCTGATTACTCTTAAGTAAACTCCAGGTACTGTGTGCTCTCCAGTTCTGGGGAACTGTGGCATTCCCAGTCTGGAAGTGGTTTGTGTCTGGCAGCTTTGTAGCTCTGGAAGACTGAGCTCTGTTCCATCTGCAGTAGAGTTGGTACACGGACACTTGGCTTCTCTGTGTGTCTCGCTCTCCACGTACAGCTTTTAAGGATAATTATCCTTTCCCACTGCTGAATTTTACAGATAAGCACATTAGTTGGGATGTACAGGGGAAAGGAAATCATAAACCTTCATTTATTAATTTGCTAAAACACATCCAAGGAGATTATGCAAAATATATATGCATTTCTGAAAGCTTAAGGGCTTTTTAATTAATTCATCTAATCTGTTAGGAAAAGCAAACTAATGTATTATTTAGTATTTTTGTGGAACATCTCTATTTAGTGATGGTACAAGCGTAAAGGATAGAGAATGCTTTGTCCATTCAAGGACACCAATTTTTTAAAGAGGTTTTTAAAACACTTCTGTGGTTTTTTTCAGCTCAGTAATATTTAAGGTAGGAACCTACAAGGCACAGAAAAGCAGGTACTTATACCACAGGGAAATTTTTAACTTCTAGGCCTAATCTTGCTGATGTCAGTGGTAGTGCTGCTGACTTCAGTGGGAGCAGGTATTTGCTCTAAAAGCATCTGTAGCACACCAGCTTAATGCAAGTGAGGTATCCTAGTGAACTCAAAGCCAGTTTTAGATTTAGCTATAGAAAAGACTTGGATTTTGCTTACAGGAGGTGGCCTGTAGCAGCCACTCCTGACTACCAGGGACCATGACTTCCCTGTGTTTTCCAGCAAACACTCCACTTGATGCTGAAGTTCCTGCTAAAAAGTGGAAACACTTCAAAATGGATCCAGGATAGAAATAGCGTTTGTCAATCCTGTTTTTCAAATAAGAGAAGTGATGTCTTAAAATAATATTTTACTAGGCTATACAGTGGTTTTTCTTTGAAGGAAATGCTGCCAATTTTCACTTTGCTGTCAGTCACCCACAAGTTAGTAGCCATTCTGAGTGTCAAAACTCAATCTGAGAAATTTAATTGCTCTTTCTGTACAACTCTTTCTTTTATCCTGTCTCTTCCAGCAGTAAGTCCCATCTCTGAACACAGAAAGTTAAAGTATTTCTTAGAGGTGCTCCTTTTTCCCTATATTTGAGTTATAGGTAACCTCTCATGTAAATCTGCAGTTCTGGACAGAGAATGAGGCAGTAGAGAAGAAAATACTTCTGTTATATTCTGATTTGCTGATGCATGTTTTGATCTGTTTCTCTTGGCTTTCAGCTTTATCTTTGCTCTCACAAATGTCAGTTCCATTAATCTTTCTTCAACGAGTGCACTGAGAGAAGGCTTTTTCAGCATGGCCTCCCTGTTTCAACCAGTGTGATTAGGTCAGTGAGAACTCACCTCCACTTTACACTAGGCAGCTGGCTCGTGCTGGAAGTGCTCTTTGAGAGCACTCTGAGAGCTGGAGTGAGAAATACACTCCAAAGTACATAAAGGGATGTCATTTCCACTGGTGTACATCTCATCTTATTGTCAAGTGTTGCAGAAAATACCAGACACATTTGCCCATCAAAAATAAAGCTGGAGTAAACCCTGTGTTCCTGCTATAAGTTGTCACTAACTATATGCTGCAATTGATTCCAAGTTACCAAGATCTGAGAGGTCGATCTGTTCAGTATTTGTTGCAGAGACCTAATCCTGTTCAGATAATGCACAAGAGTTATGCCAGTAAATACCATTCCCAGAGTTAGGATACTGTCAGTGCTTACCAGTCCTTGAAAACATTTTTCCGAGACAGCTGTCCAGAAAAGGTGAAGATGTTTTATTTCTTTATGGATACATGTTTGTTTAGGGGGATTTATGGTTATTTTTATGTGCATGTGTGAGGTTTCAGTTGAGACAAAATTTGTAGGATGATCTTGTGGTATGTGTAGCATTGCTTTTTTAATTACAAAGAAGACCTGCAGTCCTCACTCACCTGAGCATTCCCTTTCAGTGGTGTTTGTGTGTAGGCAGAGAAGCTCCTGATGTTGGAAACAACAAGGAATTGCCTTTATAAAATCAAGGTTCAAAGCTTTGCTCCCCAGTCTTTTAGGCATGAAAGCAGAAACTTTCCTTAAGCACTTTGATCAAGGTGAATAAAAGGTCCCTTTGAAAGCATCGCTCTGGATAATTCTCCAAATTAGCTGTCTATGGAGTAGTTACTATTTGAAAAAAAATTACTTATCAACTATATTGCACAGTAATATTTGGGAAAACAATTTTCCAGCCCACTCTTGGGAAAAAGAAGTGAAGTTTGTAGGTGAAAATACCAACAAGCCTTAGTTTTAGCAAGCAACGTGAAATCATCATGCTTACAGCATTCCTTTTCTTTTTAACTCAAGCTGAATCATACATAATTGACTGTCTGCAGTGGATAGCAAGTGTTTTATGTCTGTGTAACATTTTACTGAATATAGTCTGAAGAAGTTTTAAAACTGAAAACATACAAAACTTGAGAAAGAAACAGAAATATAAAAGCAGAGCTGAAAAGAACAAAGTTCATGAGACATTTAGAAAGGTTTTCTAGGAAGTTAATACCTGTACTGTGCTGTCAGTGTAAGTGCAGCAATGTTTTATTGCAGTCTGTAAGAAAGGCTAAGTGTGGTACTGGGGGAATGAATCCAATGAATCCTTCAATACCATTTCAGACGTGACCACCAATTCTGTTTGTTTTCATGTGCTAAAGGCAGGTCTTTGAGAAATATTCATTTCAGCTGTAATGCAGGATTGTACAGCTGGGACACCTATTTTTCAGCCAAGCCTGTCTCTAGCCTAGCCTTCTGGCTGAAAGAAATGCTACTGCATGATCTTCTGTCCAAGAGATCCAGACACATTGCAAGGTTTTAAAATGATACAACAGCCCAAGTGAATATTCCAACACTTAATTTCAGCAGTTTTGAAACCTATGAGGGCTTCATGCCAATGGCATAAATCATCTGCTGATATAAATTGATAAAACTCCATTAAAACTGAATGATTCATGGACATACCAAAAATTAATTCAATCCAATGTAAATTCTCCTTGTGCTAAAAAAAAAATCTAAATTTTAACTTCCAAGTTGTAATGACCTTTGAGAGAATTACAGCTGGCATTTATTGTATTTCTGATAAATTACTCTTCTCAAACATATACAAGTGCTGATGTGTTTTGCTTAGGCTAATATTTCATCAACTGTCAAAGTGACCAGAGTTTCTGTAGGAAGTTTTAGTAGTAAGTGAACCAAGCTGTGGCTGCTGATATTGTCCCAAACTTTATTACGCTTAACTCTTGAATGTTTGCCATTGGTTTGCAGATGCAAAATCATGACTCGGTTGTTAACTTCATGTTTGCATGTGGCAGTGGTTATTATACCCAAAACCCACTGAAATATAATGTGAAGGATCTGTTAAACTGGCAGAGCCAGGAAATAGATATTGCTTCAAAATTTAACTGCAATATGAGATCCAGCAGTGCAGAATCTCAATGATGTGAGGACACAGCGGGTTGGATGCTGTTGAAATTTGTTGAAACAAAAACTAAGGCAAAGGGAATTGAATAAGGAAAAAAGTTTTTGCAATCAGAAGATTTTGAATTTATCAGAAAAAAATCATTTGCAGTCTTTAGTATGAAAGATCATGTGGGATGTTTATTATTTGATTAAGTCTTCGTGTTGAAATGTTAGGTAATGCTAACAAAAACAGTGATATGTTTGCAGTGGTTTAATTCAAGCTGAAAATTTTCAAATTGCTCAAAAAGTGCATGAGAGTTTGGCTTGTACCGGTCTGAGATTTCCAACTTCCTGTGCACACAAAAAGTGGAAAACCCAATATTTCTGAAATGTTCAGAGATAACAAAATTACTTCTCTTCCTACTCTAATGCATTATATAAAAGCCAGGAATCATCTGTGTGGGATCTCCCCAGCACATCTTGTTTATTACGATAGGAGAGGCGATGGAGTTGAGCTCTCAACCTTTCCAGAAATGAACTGAGGGATGTTTTTAAATCCATTGGCTGCCTGAGGTTGAGTCTGTTCCTACGGGATAGAAACAAGTCAGAGTGCACGTTGGAAATGAGAGGAGGCAAATATCGAAGGACTAAGACATGGAAGCATTGGATCTCTGGCAACAAAGCCTGTAGCGTATTAGAAGTAACTGAAATTTTGCTCCACAAACAAATAACAAGTGAGAAGCAGCATTATGTTGATTTGGAATACAGGAAAATTAGGCTGGAGGCTTGAATTTAATTTGTGGCTGAACTGTTGAATTAGACCAGAGTTGGATGATTTATTGGGATTTCGATTTTAGTTCAGTTCCTTCTCTTGCCATTAGCTGTGTATATTGAGACTGTTACTGAGGAAGAATTATTTCTTAATACGTGTTTTCCTGCAGAGTGACAAGTACAAGGAGTCTTGAGCTCAGTGTAGGATTTCTAGGGACCCTGGAGGTCCATGGAAAGCAAGACAAACAACTATAAGATTTCCATTTCTGTCAAGTTTATTTTCTTCTGCAGTTTCACCTTTGATTCCTATATATTTCAGCCTGTCTCTTCCTGAAACCTGTGGTAATCTTAGTTTGCCTGAAAGCTCCTGAGTGAAGGCCCTTCAGCTGCTCCTGTATCTGATGAAATTGAGAGGTTAAAAAAATCTATACCAAAGTAAAATATAAGTGTAATATTTATATGCATTTATATTTATAGAGTGAGTGACTCTTTTTAAACACTTTTACAGCCAAAACCAATGGGAGCTGAAACTTGAAATATGGCTTGGAAATTGCTCTCACCAAGAAGAAAGGCTTTGAGTTCTCTGGAGAAAATTGGTTTTCATTGGACTGAGTTATGAGCATTCCAAATTGAGTATTGAGAACGCTCTGGGTTTTGCAGGAGCTTTTCAAATGGGCTCGTAAATTGAGCAGATAAGGATGGCTGGTGCAGAGAGCTCCTTAAAGGAACTCTTGACTCAGGAAAAGTTTCATTGCTCCAGCAGTTCTGGCCCTGAGGTACCAGTCACTGAATGGAGAGCACTTTAATTTAGTTGTGGGCAAACTTTAAGCAGACAGCAACCAGCTAACTCACTCAAAGTGAATTTCCCCCCTGTTGGAGTATATGTAGTAGAAACTGTTAACTAATGGGGTTTTCAGCTCAATTTGTTTCTTTAATTCAGTTTAATCCCTAAAACAACCATGAGATATTGTAGGTACATGGGCAGTGCCCTGGAAATGTCTGCTTTCCATCTCTGTGGGAACATTCAAGATTTTTCAGCGTCTGGTCTCTTTTGCTGGAGGTCCTAAGTGTGTTCTAGGAGCCAAAAGGGCTCATCCCTTTTGCCTGTGCTGTAGGGATGGAATGGCTGCCTCTGGTGGCAGAAGCCTGGGTTCTCACCCTGCCATCCCTAGGGAATGGGCAAAAACTCCTCTCTCAGCTCTGTTGCAGACTTGGCGCTTCCCTTCTAGTGCTCTGTCCCTAAAAGCTTTCCTTGACAAACACGGGGCTTGTCGTTCAAAGGGAAAACATGGAACTCGTCAGAATTGGAATGAGGAGACACTTGAAGTTAAGTCCACACAAGGACAGGCCAGAAACTGCTAATCCCAAGGGTTTAGGGAAAAACCCCAACCTTCTCAGCCTCCTCTTCATAGATAAATATCAATCGGAGCTTTGCCTAGACTGAACACTTTCTTTCCTTTGCTTCCCACCACAGAAACCAATCTTTAATTATTTTATAAATGACAAGAAAAATTCATACTGACAGCTGTCAGTTCTTTCCTGAACTACAGACATGGCAAATTTCTTTTTTCTCCACATCAGCTATTTTGTCACTTAAGCTTTAAATCTGATATAAACACACCCCAGGATACAGTGAACACAACCAATAATTATACAATAGAATAAATTTATCTCTGTACATATAGCTTTTCCTTCTTTGAACTTTAAGAGCATGACATCAAATCCTGATGTTAATATAGCCACAGGTTAAAATTCTTTAATGACATGAAGGGAATTAGTTATCTGCCATATTAGCAATGTAAGTCCAGACTATTCATGAGGCAGTAATAAAACAACATAAATTACCTTCTCATTAAATTGTAGTAATAAGTTACTATTTGGTGTAAATAATTGAGCAGTGTTGATTATTAGCCACTATGATTTCTTGTCTTAAAAAGGAAAAGTAATTCTGTGTTACAAGTAGGAAAGAAAAAATTCTAAGCAAGAGTGATGTTTTGATTCTTTCTCCCCTGGATTTCAAGGGATCCAAATAGAAAGACTTTTTTTTCTTTTTTTTTTGACAAGTAGGTATTCTGTTATTCTAGAAGGCTCACAGCAATAACAAACTTTAACAAGTACCACCTTGAATTTGACAAATCTTTCATGAATGTCATTATTATCTGCCAATTTCTGTAGTAGTCAAATACACCCACCTTCAGCACCTTCTGTTCTACATAAATTTATTCTGTCTGGTGAAGGCAGAATGCCTTCAATCACATCAGAGCTTCAGATATTTTCAAAGGCAGAATGCAGCTCAGAGAAAAGAGAAATCAATATATTCTGATTTTTAAGTCCTAAATAATTTTCTGCTTACGTTAATAGAGAAGTATAGGATAAAAAACATAAAGCATTGGTTTAAGCATTGAGAGAAAAGAGCCAGTAAAGTGTCTGCTAGAAAACAGAGAGGCTGTCTGCTAAATAAAAGTGACTGGAGCCCCAGAGTGCTTTGAATTATAAAAACCGTTAATTAATAGAAGAATTCATTACCTGTGTTAGCTGAATTGTGGATGTAGACCTATGGGATGGAGATAACACTTAAGTCCCATTTTTTAGGCCAGGATGCTTCACTTTCTTATTTCACTAACCAATACTGCTTTGTTTATTTAGTGTGATTTGGTTATTGGGTAGTAACTTGTGTAAATGCACGTCCTGGTGCAGCTCACTTCAAGGGCAGCAAGTGCAACAATTAATGCCCAGCTTGCAGGCAGGTTTGCTGTTGTAATTTTAGTAGCAACTGTCTCATTCTAATATTCTTTCAAATGTTCCCATAATAGCTTTTAAAGACCACTGGAAGTTGCAGATGCTTTTTAGCCTTCTGTGCCTTCAATTCCTCACTTCCTCACAAATAGTTCAGTAACAGTCTCTTTGGAGGTTTGGGTTGTTTTCTTTCTCTTTGCACTTCTCCAATCGCAGGGACATTCTTGTTCTTTAGAATGATAGAATATTCTTTACTGCACTGTGCTTATTACACATATGAAGCTGCTGCCTTCAGAAACATTTGGTGAGTAAAGTGCAAACAGAGAAGTATGTAGTATTAGAAAAATATCCCTGCCAGTTTGAGGTGTGAAAATTACCAGCAAAGTGTCATGTTTTGCCTGGTGAATTCTCTTGGGAGTGAAATAGCAAGAAACCCACCAGCTAAAAATCAGATTTGGGGTTTTCCACAGGTACCAGCTTAACAAGATGCTGATGCTATAAACAACCAAGAGCACAGGGGGTCTCCTTTTCAATAAATGTGAGTTCCTGGCCAGCCGTGGTCCCTGACAAAGCCAGCTGTTTCATGGCTGTTACTTACACAGGCGTGGGAGAACCACAACATTCTCAGTCTGCCGTGTTATCCTGTAGCTACGTTTTTCTCGTGCTCTTCAGCCTGTTGCTGCAGTTCCTTGTGAGACTGATTCATTTCTCCTTGCCAGTTCATAACCCCCTGTGCCCAAGGATTGGCGGGTGAACAAATGAGCTTTCTGAATAAGGCTGCCTCATAAGGAGTTTTCTGGTTTCCCCCTTTGTCATCTTAAGAGTCTGTCATTGTGGTATTTCACTTGTTTAGGAATCATTTCTCAGCAAAGTGCTTATAATAGTGAGCTCTTTGTGCTCTCTTTTACACCAGCATAGCCAAAAACACACTGAAAAAAAGATTAATTATGTTTTTAAAAAATGGTTGGGAAGGAAGATTTTGATGGTGAACTACACCTACACCTGAGGCTTTTGGGCCAGGTGGCTGTTGTGTTCCTTCACAACTCCCTTCTGAGCAGAGATAGGCAAAGGATGAGGTGTGACAGAGGCAAGAGGAACCAAACTTCACCTTCCTCTGACAAGAACAGCAAAACTGAACCAAACTGGCTGAGACAGAAACCAGAGTGGAGCATGGTTCAGAACAGACCTGCAGGGCTGGAACCAAGGTGCACTTGGGTGCCCTGCAGAGCTTTTGAGGATGAGAGATCCTGCCAAAGGCCTGAATCCAGAGGAGGAGAAGCAGTGACCTCTATTGCATAACATTTCAGGTGTGCTGTACCCAGCCACACAGAGTGTGGGAGTTCGCAGACACTTGCAAATTTATTTATGAACTGCAGAGCAGACAAATTTGGTTTGTTGTTCAGCTTCCTTCTATAATCCCAAACAAATCTGGGGATAGCTTTTTTGCCTTTTTTTCCTCTAGAAAGGATTTTTATTCTGTTTTCTCTCTGATTCTGTTTTTCCGATGTCATCTTTAACATCGGGGTTTGTGTGGATTTATCAAAGAAGGGAAATTATACACTTACCCTCCATTTTTTATACAGCTTGTGGTTGTTTATTTGGCCTTCTGTAAATTCAACAGTCATGCTGCTTATAGCCAGAACCATATAGGATGCTTGCTGCTATAGCTCTTCTATTCTTTTTTTTACTCTAACCCCATTTTCACAGCTTAAAAACAGTCTCAGTAGAAACCGCTCTGCTTATCAAACCACATTTTGGGTTTGTAGCACAGTGTTCTGGGTGGTAAAAAGGAGGAAGATTGACTGGTTGGATTATTTCCATCTAAATAATTATTTTATTGATGACTGTTCTTTATTCTTGTTGTGATACAGTCTAGACGAGCTGTCATGTATTTCAGTGGAAGTAATCCCTTTTGAAGTAGAGCAAGACTTCACAAATTAGCTTTGAGAGTCCTTTACAGGTTTCTGGGATTGGCAAACACTTTTACAAATAAAACAAAAGAACTCTTGCTCTATTTTCTCTTCTTGTTATGTCCTTTGGGCATCTGCCCAGCATTTCAGTGCATACCTTAAAATAAAAGTAGCAAAATGCACGAGATTCTATCCCACAACAACTTTTGCTCCTTGCACAGAAAGAATCAAACTTCAGCCTTTACTGTTGTGCTTCTGGTCCTGACGTGAATATAGGAATGGGTTTCAAGCTTTTAGGGGTCATTCTGTGACCTGTGATGCTCAGCTGGCTGTGGAGCAGATGTTCACCAAGACCTTCTGGCTTAACCATCTCATCTTGTCATGATCATGTAAAAATCCTCCTCTCCTACCTAGGATATTCTAATTTCATTAATTAGCCGTACAAGTCAACTCACATGGTATCCATTATTCTTATTAACTTCAACCCCTTTCTTTCTTCATTAGCTGGGTTATTTTAATTAATATATCTATCCTGATACTTCATTTATTAAGTCATCCATCATCTGAACATCACGTTCTGTTCCCCAGCAAACATCACAACCGTCCTTCAAGCAGTCCAGGCCTGACAGTGATCTCCCAAAAGGCATCATTAATATTTATTAGTTATATATTCACTACTCAGAACGTTGCCACCCTGTATATGAGGAAACTTCAAAACTGTCACAGTTAAGTTCTTTCTTTTAACCACAGGGTCTCACCTGAATGTGCTACCTTAGCCTGCATGAGTAAAGGTGCTGAGTGTGAGCAGAAAATGGAAGGTTTAAGACGGAGTTAGAGGTTTTTGAAGGCAGAATTCTCATGGATATTCTAAACTGATGTTTTGCTTATTATAGATTTTGTCCAGTGATTCCTGCTATAAATCCTGCTTTGTACTGGGTGAGGAAGCCAGCAGTCATCCACTGCTGGATTTTAAATGCTTATGGTATTGCTTTAAATCTAGAACTTAAATTCCATTTATTTCTGTTTTTTGTGTGTATGAGAAATAAGTGTATTTCTTCAGGTGCAGATAAATGCAGGAAGCAGGTGTTCTAAAAGTACAAAAGCATGAGATGTGGCTTCACATATTTAATACCAACTGCCTAACAGCAGGGAGTTGTGCTGCAGGGTGATAGGGATCTGTGCAAACCAAGGGTGCTTTGCAGAAAAGCTGTGTGAATATTTGTCTTCTTGAAGGAAACTAAATTGAGGTTTAGTTTCTCTATCTTGCAAGGTGGTACTGCTTTGGGTTTGGGGTTTTTTTTCTTGTTGCTTACAGGGTAAAATGAAATATGATTAATTACGTAATTTCTGTCCAGGACCTTGCTTATTAATATAATAGAATGAACTAAATTCTGGAGGAAGTTGTGAAGTTGTAGTGAATTTTCCTGCACCTCCATCTAAATGGCTGGACTGACAGCTAGATAGGGATCTTTGCTGCATCCCAACTTGGAGAATTTCTTGGTGTCTTTCCCACAGAACATGACACACATTGAAACAATCCCTGTGTATGCATAGTGCTTCCAGTTCTGCTGAGGTTTTTGGTACTAACACTAATCCAAACTACCTTGAGGCAAATATGCAAAGCAGGACTTTGAAATGTAGATATTAGAAACAGTTTAGTTAGGTAAAATTGCTCATGGGAGCAATTGAGTAGGTTGGGAAATTCATCCATTAATAGTAAAAAAACACTGCTGAGAAACAAAAAATGAGAACCACTATGACTTTTCCTAACCTGTGACAAATCCAATAATTGCTTCAGCAAAATGTTACTTTGAATGTGCCTCCAAATGAGCAGAAGTAGTTCTGTATAAAACATTTAACTGGAAGAGGAGCACACAGGTACAGTAAGTCTGCATTGCCCAGCATGAATTAATTGACCCAGGTCGATTCCTGGGGAGGAAGCTCCTGAGCATTTGCAGCTGGGGCAGGACCTTCAGGGACTCATTCCAGGGTCTGTGGCTTCTGATGCAAAATACTCAAGACACCTAATGTGACACATATTTAAATCAAGGAGCAGCTTTCAATATGAATCACATCAAATCCCACCTGATTTATATTAAATGCTTATTTGGTTTGCTTTCTTATTTTACCCAAAGCCATTTCTGGGTGATGGCCAGACAGGAAAGCAGGTTCTGTAGAACACTGATTCAAGATGAGGGCATCATGCAGAGGCTCCACCTGAGGCAAATGCACTCGGGCAGAATTCTGAATAAATCAGTATGGAGGGCAATGGAGAAAGGAGAGTTTCGTGTACAGAGCTCCTGTATCAGCTGTTAGACATCCTTAATCTAAACAGACCTGTATTCATGGTTAGGGCAAAATAACTCTGAGGTTTAATATACTATTACTGCTAACACATGACATTAAAACATTTATGTATGGTTTGGTGGAGTCAAAGACTGTGCTGCTTGTCTCTGCATCCTCAGGATTGCAGGGTTTGTATATAAAAGTGAGGGATTGCACTGACAGTGAATTCTGAGATGTGGTAGCAATGTTATCAGAGATGAAAGCCATCAGAGGCTGCAAGACTGGGACAAGAAATAAAGCATGAAGCTTTTTTAGAGTCCGTGTTTCTCTTCCATTATAGTTGCAGGATATAGATCATAAAACAGTTTAGGAGCTGGCAATTGAAATTTTGGAGCTGTGCAAAACCAGAGTTTCTTTCAGGGGAAGTTTTTGAAATTTTCAAGTCTGGTCACACTGGGGAGTGGAACAAAATGCTAGCATTTCAGAATTCTTTATGAAGAAGAAATGTCTGGTATTTTAAACACAAAATCACTTCATTTTTGCAGTGATATGTTTCAACTATTGTTCTGCTTTCTCCTGAAACAAAAGAAGATAAAAACCATGCATTCTCCAAGTTTTGACTTGAATAGATTGGCATATGAAGATAAAGCATGCTTCCAGTGCTGTTTTTCCAACAAGCTGTGTGAATTGACATTTCCTTTTCAGATGGTTTCACCCTCCCCAATGACATTACGTATATCTGAGCATGAATGAGCTTTTATACATCACACCTTTCCTGTCATGGGCTCGGGGCCCAGATTTCCCATGGCGAGGTCAGAGTCAGTGTTCCCTGGTGAAGGCCTGGCAAGTTTGCAAAGCTGGGGTTTCCAGAGAGGTCTGAACCTCATCCCCAGAGGGAGGTTGATCATCCCACATGGTGTCAGACCAAGAAGCCATGGAAAGATTGCAGTGGCCTTGGACCACATGTGTGGAAGTGTGACATCTGTGTCTGCATTTCTTGATGGGGTTCCAGGCCAGTTCTGGCTGGTCTTTGTGTGAATTCCAGCCCAAGGCACCCAGGAGCAGAGGGGCTGATTTGGCTCCCAGCCTTTCCTTTCTCTGATTCTTGCACAGAGCAACGTGTATCTTTGGCTCTGCTCTCCGTTCCCCTTAGACCAGGCAGCGGCCAGCTGGAAGCACAAGGAGAAACTATAATAGAACTCAACTAGCAGGATTTTATGTTGTTATTAAACAGCTGTCCAAATACCGTGTCAAGAGTTGCTTAGAAGAATTCTTTCTCTTAGGTTATAATGCACATGTCTCAAGCAGGATAATAATCTCACTTCTTCATTTAAGGCTAGATTCGTTTTGCAATTGTTTAATTCTTTAGACTTGAGAAGGATTTGCGTGGCTGTAAATGGCAAGTGAATTTGGGTCATTGTGTGGCTTGTGATGCTTTGTTTGGTAAATATTGGCACAAAAGTTCCAAGTCGTGTAAAAAGTTTACTTCATACCACTGCAAAATGTTAATTGTCCTTTACAATGGTTTTTTTTAAAGAAATGTTTTCTCAAGTATTTATACAATTCCAATTGTGGAATATTGGTGTGTTATAAAAGAAGAAAGTTCATGGGTTTGCATTTGATCAAATTAATGATGAAAAATTCCCTATTTTCCCTCTTGGAAGAAACAAAAAAAGAACAATAGGTCATACTCTAGTCACGGCTTGTGTGCATTAAGCATAACATGTCTACTTTACCTTTTCAACTTCTTTCTAAAAAAATACTGAGGAAAAATAAGGAGTTATGCCAAAAATAGATGAGCAGAAAATTCATACCAGGATAAGTGCATGAATTGTAAATAGTGAGCTGGGCTAAAAAAGCTGCAGGCAAATGAATTGTACTTAGAGTTTCACATGTGTAGTTATCTTTAAACAGGGAAGTTAAAAGCAGGAATTTGAAATTCCAAATGGTGAAGAATAATGCCAAAACTTTACCCACCAGTTACACACAGCTCTGCATCAATGACTCCTCCTTAGTTTGATCTTCCACCCTTCTCTGATTATTTGCCATCGCCACTGTCAGAGGAAATGAGAGTTGCAGTCTGACAGGGAGGCTGTTTTTTGATTTTTTGCTTTTAGTGCAACCTAGACTAATTCTCTTTTCTGACTATGGTAATTTATTTTCATTCCAAGAAGGGAGTGGTGACAAAACAGAGAAAAGGCCAAAACCAGCACAGATGAACACAGGAACCCGAGGGTAGCTGGGGTTACAGATATACATGTAGTACTCAGAGATATTCTTAACAGGAGCTGGCTGCATTGATACCCTTTAAAAGTTGTACCCATGATCATATCTATGGGCATCAGAGCTGGTTTTCTCTTGTCAGTATGGTGAATATTGCCAGCTAGGTTTCACCTTGGTACCTGCTTGGAAAGCAAACCAATAAATACCCCCCATTAGGAATGGGCAGCCTGGCACAAACATTTAGTGTTGTGACGTGTGGAAGCCACTAAAATTAGCTGCACAGCTTGGAGAAAGTAGACTTCTGGAGCAAAATCTTTTGTAAACTAAAAGGAAAATCTAATATATATTTTTAGCAGGAAGAGAAGCACTTTTTGCAAGGTCTGCTCTTCCCCACTTTGCTATTCTGTGTGTATTTTTGTCAAGTTTTTATACTTTGGTGTTTGCCAGGAGTAGAAACATTATCTAGAGTCTCTGCTAGTATAAATAATTGAGTTCTATGAACTGCTGCCTTTTACACCCACAGAGAATCTGGTCCATTTTTCGAAGATACATATGGGCACATTAAAGTGACTAATCTTTGAGGAATGTTCTGTACAACCGTTGCCCACCCTTCCACTGCTGGGCTGCACATTTGCACTTCTAAGCCTTGTTTTCAGTTTACGTTGGAATAATAAACTGAATGTGTAAATCCATTCTATCTTCCTGCCCTATTCCAGCTGCAAAGATTTTGCTTTTTGCTTACCCCTTTTTGAGCTATGATTTAATTGTTGGGATATACTTTTTTCATTTATATCCTTTTTGCTATCCAGTTTCCAGCTGCAAATTCCCAGCATTATATTCAGCATTTTCACCATGTGTTTAAAATAAAGAGCTGTCCTTTCCCACCCCTTTGGAGAACAGATCCCTCCCAACTCCATCAGTAAGCCTGTGGGGAAGGACTTGCTAAATATCGCCAGGCACAGAGGGGAAAAGGCAGCACTCACAAAGATTCTCCTGTTTCTTCTCTCCAGCAGTGCTTCCTCATTGCAGCTGAGCATGGTGGAGAGTTATTCCCACAGGGCTGTCCTTTCAACAGAGTCAAAATTTACATTCTGCTAGCCCTTCTCCTTCCCACATGTGCACACAGAAAGGGGATTATTTTATCTCTTCAATCTTGCAATATAGACATTAGCAACTTGTCTGAACAAGTACAGAGAGGATATTTCTTGGCATGCAATGCTTCTCTGTGTTGAAAAAGTGAAAAATCGCTGCATTTACTTACAGCTTCCCTCTCCCTTCAGCATATGGACGCTACTCAAAGAGCTGGAGTCAGAAATCCCATTTTGAAGGTACTGGGAAAGCCGAGGGATGGCTGATGTCAGAGGGAGAGGTGGTTAATGGCTGCCTGGTAAGTGAAGACTCCCGTGTCTAGGATGGCCAAGCGGCTCTCTCCGCTCCCACCCTCGTGTGTCAGAGCTCCACCAGCTCTGTGTTTGCTACTCCTGGGAGCCTTTGGATAGCAGAACTTCAGGAGTCATGGATGACAGCAGCCCCAGGCAGCCAAACCTTTCACTTGCAGAATCCTTGTCCAGGCTGGTCAGCCAGATCACAACCTATCCATGGGCCCTGGAGCTTCAGCAGCTCCTTTGGTTTACTTGCTGCTATTCCCAGGAATTTAGATTATCTGGTCAGCTCCATGCCTTGCATGGGAACTCCTCCCTTAGCAGAAGAGCCCCAAGCTGGCCCCTGGCACGCGCAGCAAACTTGTGATGTTCTGCAGAGTCCTGGTTTTGCATGCCAGAATCACAGATCTTTCCAGCCCACAAGCATTGCAGCAGCCACCTCAGGCTTTTAGGCACTGTGTGCCTAATGCTTTTGCAGCCCTTGATTAAGTGAAATAAACTTCATCATGCACCTTTTAAAAGATCTATCCCACCTTTCTTTCAGAATTTGTCCATTGCCTGCTGACAAATTCCAGACGTAACAGCTCTGATCGTGAATCAGAGACGCCCCTGCTGAATGGCTGTCAAGAGCCACCTGCAGCACTTGCTGTCTTGACATTCCTTGCACTCTTGGCAAACTCTATTTCTTTCCCAGCTGCACCTGGGGTAATGGAAAAGAATTTTTTGTGTCCATACTGAAGTCCATAACTCTGGAGCAGAACCAACCATTCCCCAGGGTTCCAGACTAGTGACACATGGCATGACCTGCTGGCAGAGTTGTGATCCACAGAGATATTTCATTTAAAATTGGATTGTTGGGAAAGGTTCTCTTGGAAAGGGCCACACACCTTTCTAAGTCCCTTCTCAGTGCTGGGCAACAGCTGGCCAGGTTTATGACCTGTCCATCAAATTTTTTATTCCTCTGGTACAGGCTGTGAAGAGCAGAGATGAGCTGAGATTCTGAGAACCCTTTTAAAAGTACAGAGGCTTCAACTACACTTGGGGTAATGCTGTAGGTGACTCACTGGCAGTGTCTGTGTGAGGCATATTTTCAGAAGCTTGTCAGAGGTATCTGTAAGGGGGAACAGGCTTTATTTGCAGCTATAAAGAAATAATGGACTTATCAGCAGGACACCAGTATATTTACTTCACAGTAAGTAATATCTGGAAAAAGCTAATCTTCACATGCTATAAAGCAGGAAAGAGCTGTAGCTTATTTATAACACACTCATATTCTTCTGCAGAGCAAAAGATCTATTATTGAAATAGCATTTCCTAGGTTTTGTGAAATGAAGGCTAAAAAATTATTTCAGCAAGTAAAAATGCTTCAGTCTTTCTATAGCAGAAACAATTCTTCCCTGTCTTTGGGGTTATATCAATGTGTCATCTGGACCAAGAATTAGTATCTCAAAAATAGTAATTAACAAGAAAAGGCGGGCAGATGTGCATTGTTTTGAGCAAAAATACCTGTTATACCTCTCCAGCCTCTCTGCCATCTCAGATTATGAAAGAGCAAATTCAGCTGTGGTATAAAACCAGTGATTTTCACGAGCCTGAATTAGGATTTGAAGTGAGGAGAGTGCAAGTAATCCGTTAGTCTTTCTCAGCTAAAAGGAACTGAAAAATATGGCAATAGTTTTCTGGGTTTAAAATGTATTTACTTACCAACTGTAATTCCTGAAGCCCTTCATCCAGTCTGATGTATATCTAGGGAACAGTATGTTATTCCTCATCTGTTAAACAGGATACACCAATTTGGGTCTACAGCTTAGTAAAGCAGGGAACATTCAGTTTGAGTTGAGAATCTGGCCCAAAGTGTGCTGAAGAGATCTCAGGGTGTCCCAGACAGCTGGGATACTGCAGTTGCAATGTGTAGTTAGGTGGAAAGGTATAACTGCATCTTTACAACCATTTATAAAGTTGTCTGCATCAGTCAGTTCCTCTGGAAGGGTTAACCAGCCACATGTGGTTCTGGTGAGAACACAGATGTTGCCTCCATAATCTGCAATCTATTCGTGGGGTGTTTTTCTGAAAGTAGTGCAGCAGCAAAATGTGGAAAAAATAACATAACATTGCCTTCTGCTTTTCTGTAAGTCCTCCAAAGAATATACATCATCACCAGTCAGAGGTTGTCTGAAGTGTGACACCTTGCCTTGGAGTTTCATGTCCTTATGAAGAAATGCAGGGACTTCAGTGTTTGGTCACTGTCATGCCAAAACCCTGGGCGGCAATTCTGTTCCTCGTTCTTAGGCGTGCACTTGACAAAAATGACATTAAATAAAGGGCTGGCTGGCAGGAAGGACATTTTCTTTCCCTTGAAGCTCTAGAAAAGGAGAAAAAATATCACTTTTGGTGAAATAAGTGACAGTTCCCCCTTCATCATGCCTCAGATTATCCTGTGCCTTGATAAGATCTGCTGAAGCTGGATTCTTTTCATCTCTGTGCTATGGATGTGTTGTCTCAGCGAGTTCTGTCTTGCAAAGGGTAGGGCTGTGCTTTCTAAGTAACCTGGTGAAATATCTGAGGGTATCGCAGAGCAGAGCACAATTCAACATGTAAAAGAACATAAAGAGAAACTATTAATGCTCCTCAAATAGTGTCTGTGTTATCAAGGTCAGTGATATGCTGACCCCTGAGCACCACAGAGATCTGGTACACTGGAAAGTGTTCAGTCTTCTTTATAGACCTGTTCCTGTGACCTGTGGAAAAAAGGTATTTGCATTGCAGTGGAAGAAAATTGAATTTATATCATGACAAAGAGAGTGCACGGTACATTCTGAGTCACCAGCGGGTAGTTTGGTGGCTATGAGGGTACATTTGAACCTCATTAAATACTTAGTTTGCAAACTTAAAATTCTACCAAGGTACACAAGTTTTCTGCCAGAGTAATTTACTTTTTTTAAAATTGAAGCAATCAGAGAATAAATCACTTTTCTAATTTCCCAAAAGCCCAGCTAAAGCAATACTTTCCAGCATGCATGGTTAGTAAAAAGATTTGGGTTATCTGAAAGCAGGACAAGACAGTTTGAAAGCCAAGGAGCAGTCCCAAGAAAATAGCAGCCTTTTGACTCCTGTCAGGGACTCCATCCATCAACAGCGTCAAAACGGGTAAAAATAGCACATCTTTCCGTTGAAGTTCTGCACGGGGGAGGTAAACCACGGGAACAGGAACCGTGTCAGGAGCTGATGCAGCTCTGGCCACTGGAGGGCTCCTGGATTTTCCTGGCTGCGCGGGGCCGGGCAGGTCTCTGTGCCGGTGCTGCTGGCTCAGGAGGCTCTCGCAGAGCTGGCGGGGATGCTGACGCTGTCTCCTGTCCCGGAGAACAAGCAGCCAGGAAAACAGACTTCAGCTCAGTCGTGTTAACACTTCCTCTACCTGCACTCCAAAATCAGCTTTTCAGTCCCGAAGATGCCTGTTCTCATTTCTTCAACTTGATTTTCTTTTAGTCAACTGGGAACTGAAACATCCACAGCCGCTCTGCTCCTGCCTCGCTGTGAGGATTGCTCAGCCAGCCTGGGGAAAGGCATCTGGTTTGGAAAACCTTTGTTGTCGTGTAAACAGTCAGCCCTGAGTGCATTTTTTTCATTCTTTACCAGCAAAGATTAGAATTAATTCCTTGGCTCTACCATGAATAACTATCTATGAAGGGATTAGCAAAGTGACGTTTAAATTCAATGTTTTGGAAACGGGATATGAAGTGAAATGCTGGGAACAGAGGCTTTTCAAGAACTTTTGGCTGCCCCCCCCCTCCCAGTTAGGGCACTTGACATAAAGAGTCCTTGTGTGTGACACTGCCAGGAGCAGATCTGTGCAGAGACAGCAAAAGAGCAGAGCTGTGTGGTTGGAATTCTTGGGGCTGCTTTTCCAGTGCCCCTCACACAATGCCTGGAAAACTCTAGGGGTACTAATGTTTCTTTAAAAGTCCTTTCCTGGCACGTCTTTTAAGGAAAAGGGTCAGGAACTGAACTGCAGTCTCTGAGCAGAGACATGGCAGGTATGTGGCTAATGAGATGCTAGTTGTGTGTATATAATTAAAAAGAAAAGCACACAGAGGATATTATGGCAGCCTCAGAAGAGCTTTAGCGATGGAAACTATTGAATATTGAAATAACATGCATTTCCTAAATCTGATTGAGACAGTCTTCTATGATTCCAGATTTGCATTACTTGCCCCTAGGAGCTCTAGCTCAGGGTCAGCTGTCACACAATACAGAGAGTGACAAGAGAAATACATTTACACAGAATTTCACTGTCCAGTTAGGAGAGGATTAAATATGGAGTATGAAGAACCAGTAAGACAACACTGACTGCTCAGAGAAACAATATGACCCAGATACATTAGAAACTCCATTACCACAGGCTGTCTAAATAAACCTGCACAGGTTTTCACTTGCTGCTTTTACTTGGTCCTTATACAATCTGCTAATTGAGGTCTGCATTTGTTGGATGCGTGTGTATAATTGAGATTTTCATTTGAACACTACATCTTATTGTGGATCTGTTGCTCACATTTTGCAAAGGGCTTGTCATGTGGAATTTGTCAGCAGTTTCTCAAAAGGCTGAAGGAAGAATGCGATGTGTTCTGCAATTTGTGGTCTTTCTTGACTGTAATCAGGAAGATTATTCTAACAGCATCTTCCTCTGCTGAAGCTGTTCTGTTAGAGGATGACTGTACATGTTCACTGTAGTCTCTCATCCCTCAGGATGTTTTTATTCTTAATGTTGTTAGTATCAGGATAATGACTCAGTGGTGTATTAGGCTTTCTTAAATGTTCTAAAGCACAGTGTGGTCAGAAGCTGCTTTGAACTTACCGCGTCACTGACTTTTAAAAATGTACCAAAGCTGACATTGACTCTTAAATGCATCATAGAAGCACCAGAGATGCAGCTGATGAAAATCACAAGATCTATGCTTACATGGAGATCTCACTCTTTTTCCCTGTGGACAGCAAAATGACAGGCTCAGAGAGCATCTCCTGACAGAGGAAAGAGGCCAACATCTTCAATGCTTTTCTGCCCAAGTTCATTTTCCAGAATAGACACCAATTTCTCATTGCTCATATGTTCATCTTGTTTTGAGATTACCCAAATTCTAAACAGACAACATCTTTGTGTAGAAACACAAAAGGACTTGATCATGCAAGGAGAGGATCTTAGGGCAAATGGCTAGAAGGACTTGTGCACCTGAGATCTGTCCAATTTTGGACACCAAGTTCTAAAACACACTGAAATATTTCTGCTTTTCTGCTACAGCACTCTGAGAAAACCCGCATCTTGAATTGCTATTTTGTACATAAACATTCACCTTGAAAACAGGTCTGTAAAAGGCTCCGTTCTTACAGCAAACTATTTGTGCTTCACTTCTGCGTGAGTTCTTAGCTGTGTTGTGATATGTAATAAAGAGTTTAGCATAAAATTCAAGTGATCTTTCCACGATCTGAAAGAATCCAAATTAGATTTGGAATGAAAGAACATGATCAAAAAGACCACAGAAAACAGGTACTTCCAGCTCCTTTTAAAGATTCTCTGCAGTGGGGACTGGTAAAGGTTTCTCCTTGAAACTTAGTCCAACAATGAAGGAACAGGGTGAGATAAAGTGACTCAGCATACATAGTATTTCAGTGAAGGGGAACAACCCGTGCATAAAAAATGGTAAGTGTAAAAGGGTTTGCATCCTAAAGACATTTTGATAATCCTGGGGATGTGTGTTTAGCGAAGGCTGCAGCAGGGATAGCAGAGTTTGGGCAAAGAGTGGTTAAAATTAAGTGCTCCCACAAGCTGATTCTGTAACTCTGAGAAATCACTTACCTCTTCTTGGATATTTTTCTCTTGTCAGTGATCTCTGCATGGGGAAAAGGAAAAAACATTGTAACCCTTTATTCAGAGATATTAGTCAAGCATTTTCCATTCCCTGAACTGTTGATGCTGTAATTATAAAACAAGAATATTGGAGGATTTTCCCTTTTTCAGTGCTAACCGACCCGTTTTGGGTCGGGCCTGAGACTTCCACGGTGGAAAGCAGGAATGTGTAGCAGCTCAGAACTGAGGTGCAGAGCTAAATGCCGAGAACATTTGGAAGAGATGAATGTTGTGTTATTAATGCTGTTCAGGCTACAGAGTGATGGCAATGCCTGGGGTGACTCAGCAGTGGGTGGTGCCTTGGATTTCCACGAGTGGTGTCACCTGTTCAGCTTGCAGCCACTACATCTCACCAGGAATTTTTTTGGTTTTCATCAACACCCCAAAATGTTGAAACTCCACGTTTTAGTGCTGATGGATATAGTGATATTTAATGTGAACTCTGTGACTTTACCTGTTTGGCAGAGGAACCACTTTGACTATTGAGGAGGTGTCAGTAGAAAATTGTGAGGCGTTTATTTGAGCCTCTACCATAAGAGTGTTTCCTGAGCCACAGTTCAGGGTTTACACTGGTGAGAGGGAAATGGAGTTTGCCTGCTGGAAATAAATTATCGGAATGTCTATGAAACAGGAGAATTCCTCTGTTATACTTCTCCTGTTCCAGTTCTCTTCTTGCTGTGGGTCATTTATTATTGCTGCCATGCTTTATTGAAGAGGGTATTTCACAGAGGGAAATGTTTAATGAAATAAAAAAACTCAAGTAGGAGAGTGCAGTGTTGCAATATTTATACTGAATATGAAGTGAACAGACTATAATAACTGTAAATAATAAAAGAAAATTATATAATTCCTGAGAGAAATGCTCTAAACAGTAAAATGTTAAACATGTAACTCTGTGGTATAAAGGAATGTACCATGAAATCAGAGAATCACAAGGCTGGAAGCAACTTCAAGAGATCATTTAGTCCATTCCCTTTCCCCCCCAACAGTGTACCAAATGTATTTGTCATTCCTGACATAGCTGTCAGGCTTTTTCTTAATTTTCCAATGGCGATGTTCCAAAACCTTCTGAACCAATCTTGCTGTTGTAGGGCTTTTTATAATATGAAGATTTTCATAAATCTTCCTTGATCCAATTCAATCCTTTTTTCCTTGTCTTACCCAACATATACATGAAGAAAGAGAATCGCTCTCTTCCATTTCACAGCACTTCTGTTAGATGGGCAGCAATGCACTAACGTTTGCATAATCCTAATCCAGCATTTATTATTTCCTTTAGGCCATGTCTTCCAGATCTGTTACAATTTCTGGTGATTTCCTTTCAACTTTATCCAATTGTTCCAAGTTTTTACTGAAACACAGCATCCAAGCTGATCATAATGTTCTGCTGCAGGTTTAATCAGCGTTAACTTGGAAGATTTTTTTTAATGTATCTCATGTATACTGTGATACTATGATAAATTCAAGGATAACTTGTGTTCTCTTTGTCATCCCAGGTCTCATTGCTCTACAAGTAAATTGAATTGACTTGGCATGATTTCTCCCTCACAAATCCATGCTGGCATTTTATTTCTCTCTGTCTCTTGGACACAGTTCCTCCTTATCCATTCTGAGATTTGGGGTTCTTTTCCTAACACAGTATGCCATTCATTTTTGTTTGGAAGTTCTGTTTGTTTCGCTTTTGATTTAGTCCTGTATTAAATAGCACTGCTGTTTATTTGCATCAGTGCAGGGGAAAAAGGAAATGCAGACCTCGGTATGTACCCTGACAGAAATGCTGGGTGGCCTTCCAGAGCTTTTAAATGTAAAACAGAGAATGATAGAATTAAGTCTGATATGATGTAGAGGCTTTTTAAAGGAGAGCTTACTTCTTCTGTTTAGTGGAAATTAAAAATAAGAGCAGAATGGACTCTTACGTACACGAGAGCCTCGTGGCACACTGAACTGGCACATCAATCCCCAAGAGCATTTTCCCTCACCTTGCCCATTTTTGAGGGGCAACTTCCACATCCACATCCAAATTACAGATGGTATGGTTGAGATCTAGCTGCCCTCTATTAGACTGTTATTGGTGACTTCTTTCTCCTTACTCTACATTGGCTTAAATTATTTTTACTGCTTTTGTTCTGTGGTGCTTGTGTTTTGTTTCCTTGTGTTTGGCAGAACTCTCACGGCATCCTGACTCCTTGGAGCCTGACTTTGGCATTGCACACGTGCTGCTGTTGGCTGATCCAACTTTAGAGCAATGTGGGGTTTTCCTTCATGGAAATGATAACATGAAATGTGTCATCAGGTCTCTAAAATCTGTGTAGTTTGCTGTGTTGTGCTCATGAAAAGATTTGAAGAAGGTAGTTTTCAAATACACCAGTTCATTTGTGAGGGTATAAGTGCATGGCTCCCTGAACTGCTCGAGAGGAGAAACACCAAATCAAATGGCTGTTCAGACAGGGGTTGTGTTGTGCCAGCAATGTGAGCTTAGTTTGGGAAGTATAAAACCTTGTTGTGCAACCTCTGTAATCACACAGAAGCTGTCACTTGTTTGTGTGCTGGCTCCTCTCTCCAGGTAGGCAGTTTCTCCTCAGTTCCAAGTGACAGAACATCCTGTTCTCTCGATTCCAGCGGCACAGTACCCACATGCTCATTTGCATTCCTAGATATTCATTATCATTTACAAAACAAGAAAGTTTTCTGCATGGATAGCTTTTGTCAATACAAACAAGAAAGAGCTAAAGCTGTCAAAACTCATCCTTTTGGCAACTTCCCACACTTATGCCAAAGGAAAAAGTACAGATTGAAAATGCATGAAGGTGATAATAAGAAGAAGAAATCAGAACTTTCTGAAATATTTATCATTCTTATAAGGAACCAAAACCAAGATAAATAAGTTGACATATTCTGAATAATTTCTTGGTGACTTCAGGCAAAAAAGAGAACATAAAGAGTTGTCTCAAAAATCTAACGATGACAGGTACAATGAATCTGTACTAGCGAACAACTTGAGAAAATTTGGGGTATTTTTCCTACATATGAAGAGTCTTCAGAAAGCATTATCATCTTTTCTTTACCCCTGATCCTCACTGCTGCCTTGGGCCAGTTATTTGAGCTCTCCATAAGCAGATTGCCAGCCTGGCTAGAGATGGTAACACAGGAGCAAAATGTTGGCTGTTCTGTGGCCTTCTCCATTTGACCACGGGTGGAGTCACCCCCAGGGAGCGAGGTGCTGTTCACAATGCAAATTGCAGCCAGTGCCACAGCTTACTCTGTTCCTCCCCTCACCTGCTTGCAATGACCTGTACTTTTACAGCCAGAGACTTTCCCTCTGGGGTTTGCTTATCCAAAAAGCACATACGTGCTCCCCAGGGTGTGGATTTACTGCGTGCAATTACCATTATTAAAATCTTTTGTGTGTGTTTCTGTCGTGCTGTGCTGTGCTGGCACAGTGAATGCAGCCACAGCTTGCTCCCTGCCCTGCTAATTTCCTGGAGAGATCAGCAGTCAGGCTTCCCCAGGAGAGACTTTGAGCTGAGAGGTTTTGCTCTCAAAAGCTGATCAGCAATTTCCAGGGAGTGAGAAGAGAGGTCACTACAGAACTTCCATTCTTTTAACTGAGTCAGTTTGAACAGTCAGTTCAAATGAGCAAAGGCAACAGGTAAACATTCAGAAATAGTTTTATTCACAAAGTGGTCATCCCATAGCAGATTTTTGACTTAGAAGCAGTGACAACATTTCCTTGCACATGGAGAGGAGTGGAAGACATGTCCCTCCCTCTTTATCCTCCAGCTTCTTGGCATCTCTGACCCCTTGCTAAGCCTGTCCCATTGTAACCTGGGCACTCAAACTGGACAACACAGATTAGATATGGTGCCAGCTAGAATATGTATGTGTGTCTGCATCCTGCCTTCCTGGGGATCTGCAGAGCTGTACTGGAATAGAACAGAGCCTGGGAGACACTTGGCACAGAAGAGCGGAGTACATAATCAGCGTTTCTCCCCCCTAAGGAAATCTTTCCTTCCTTCCCAAGAACCTGCAGCATCTGAAGGGCTGTGTCTATTCAGTCCACAGATTGTTGTGCTCCAAGGATAAGTCAGGTAATCTCTTTATATAATCTGCAAATTATTTGGTCATGTTCTGCCAAACCCCATCTGGTAGAAGGTTGGACTTTTCTATCTTCAATTTTTATTAACCTCTGCCTAAGCTGCCAAGGATACTTTGCTACAACCTAAATATTTACAATACTATCAAGAATATT
The DNA here is from genome assembly GCA_013397795.1 of Orthonyx spaldingii. Classification (NCBI taxonomy): domain Eukaryota; kingdom Metazoa; phylum Chordata; class Aves; order Passeriformes; family Orthonychidae; genus Orthonyx; species Orthonyx spaldingii. The sequence goes on along the minus strand of VZTJ01000943.1, from coordinate 249,698 downwards.
CCCTATTTTCCTTCTCATTTGTCCCAACCCTGCAAACACATAGTGTTTGCACAGTGTGACTGTCCACAGCTATGTACCTTGTTCACTCCACTCACTCAAGCTTTGCTTTAACTCTGGCTTTTAATGAGAAAGATTCTCCTAGGAGGTATCTTGTCTGTTGTAACTACTAATCACAAATACTGCAAAAAAACCCTGGCTTGAAAGAGAACTTTTACTTTTATTATTATTTATTTAGTCTGTTGTTCTACCTAGCATGCATACTAATATTTTTCACAGTTGGATAACATAAGAAGTGGAAGCAATTTGACCTGACAGTTCTCAAACGAAACACTCTTCTAACACACTGAGTGGCCCCGAGCTCTCCCTCTCCTTGTAAACAGTCCCGTTATCTCCCAGATAATGAGGTCTCACCCAATGGTGCCAGAATTGCACCGTAAGTGGCTTTAGAGCAGAGTTCTATTAAAAAGAAATCCCATCTGGGTAGAAGAACTTGGTACCTTTATAGGCACTCAGTCATTTTCTCCCTTAGGGATTGTTTTCTTTATTGGATTTTATAGGTTTTGGCAGCTTTTAAATCTGTTGATGCAGTCTTCTGTCTTGCAGAGATGCTAATGAAACCTGGTTCCAATAAACAAATACAATGGCAGGAAAGAGCCTCCAACTCAACTACTCAGGCAGGGTAATTGTGGAAGTGCAGGATCCAACAGGGGGGTTATGGGGCAGGGACAGCCACCAGGCCTAGCGATGTCCTCACTGATGCTTTGGAAGCAAACACTGAGCCATGGCTGATAAAATAGGCCAATGACATGGAGTCTGGAATGGGAATTAATGGTAGGACAGGGCGGTTGTACAGTGCCATCTGGAAAAGTAGTAGGTAGAACTGTGCAACTGATTTAACCTCACAGCTATCACCATATTTTTATTTAGCTTTTATTTTGATTTGGTTGTACATGTACTCTGAGGAGGTACATGTGTCCTGCTCCATGTCTGGCAATTCCTAAAACACCTTGGAAAAAATAGAACTTAAAATGGTTGTGTCCAATTCTTTTTGCTGGAAGACCTGAGTCTATAAGCTTGAGTCCTTACAGTAGACTGGTGCTGAAATAAAATCTACTTCTTACAGGTTTCATACTTAGGAACACAAGATACAAATTGTTTATGCAGAAACACGGTACATAAATAACAAATTGGTAAAGACCTGTTGTAGAATGATTTACAGGACTTCAGTTAAAGATTTTTCATGACTTACTGTTGTACGTCAGGCGGTAATCAGTGGGTGGTATAGCACCCAGGCCTAATTAATTAGCAGATAACCATAAGCCATGAATATATGCTTATAATTAACCTAGTAAAAAAGAAATGTTCTTTGGTATTTGGTGGTTTAGAGTTTAGTAATGAGATTGTAAATTTGAAATCAGTTTTCTGTAATTTATTATCTGAACCAGATGAAGTCACTAAAGAACACGAGTGCTTCCAGTAGTTTTCAGAAAGGAGCTGGATAATAGAAGATGTCTAATAGAAGATGTCTAATAGAAAATGTCTGATCCTATGTGCCATTCCTGCTATCAAAAAGACTGAGTACAACAGCTTCATATAGCAGATCACACATTTTAGTGGTGCTGCTGTTAGAAAAAAGGGAGAAGCATGAGGCTTAGGCTTCTCTGACAGCTCTCTGCGTCCCCCGGCCACTGTGTGTGCTTTAGGTTCTGCAGCCCTAAAACTGGAACAGCACTGTCTGTGTTTTTAAGATTCCCCATAAAGCATAAGTGGATGAATTCACCTCAGGCTGCCACTGGGAATGGGAGCACAGGAATGCACCAACTCTGCCCAGCGGTCACAGACCTGGCACAGAACAGCAAAGGCGTGAAAAGGCTGGGCAAGGGAAACCAGAAGCTCCACAGCACTTGAGCCACATATGGGCAGCCACAACCATTAACTTCCTGCCGGTGGTTTGCCAATTTCCTTCATTCTGATGTGCGCACACCAACTTCCCCAGCAGCCTTAGCCAACATTTCCCCTTCTGTCTGCCACAGGTCCCTTCCAGCCTTAACAGCCATTTCTTCCCTGGGAGGGGAGGCCCTGGCTGTGGCTGCCCCATCCCTGGAAGTGTCCAAGGCCAGGTTGGAGCAACCTGGGCTAGTGGAAGGTGTCCCTGCCCATGGCAGGGGGTGGAACTGAATGAGCTTTTAGGTCCCTTCCAACCCCAACCAACATTTTATGATGAACTATTCTAATGTGTATTTTCATTATAAATAAAAAAGGACAAATACTAGCTGGTTTTAGCAGACATGCAGACATGTTAGATTTCTCCACAGTGTTTTTACCTGCATTTCTGGTGCAGAAATTCCCAGAACTGGCTCCTTTCCAGGCTGTCTTTCTCTGTACCATTTACCCCACAGGACCACCTGTCCAAGGCTATACTGGACTCACATGGGAGAGCATTTGAGACCATTTTCTGGCACTGGAATTTTCTCCTGATATCACGTAGTCTGTCATCTGAAGTAAAAGAAGGATCTTACATTAAAATCTTTCTCTTGTAATGTCACTCTCCTTACAAAGTCTCACAAAAATTTATAATCTCCCTTACAATTTTTTTCCTGCACTGTTTGTCTCGTACTGCTTCATTTTTCTCTCCCTGCCGCCGCTCACCACACACACAGTAGCTTTTCTTCCTGCTGCCTCACAGTGCATTCTCAGGTATATAAGATGCTGCTGCTTGCCAGTGGTAATAAAGAAGAAGCTGGTTAATATCAGTAGTATAGGGATGTTTTTAATGAAATACTGGCTCAGAAAGGAAGGTAAAAACTTCCTAGTGAAATGTCCCTTCTATAGAAATACCCAAGCTGAATTATGTCTTAAATGTCTGCCTTTTACTAATAGTAGTAATAATAATTGTAATAACAATAATACTGCTGTTAATAATAATAATTCACCTGCTTGAGTTGTAAACTGGAAAATAGCTAGGGTTGTAAGGACCATGATTTCATTCAAGTTCCATGATATGAACAACACCTCAGAAAAAAAACCATTTTATTTAAAAATATGAGCAAGGGTATAGTGAGGAAAGAAAATCCTTTGAGAAAGGTTTAATAAATATTCATTATAATAAAGCCAGAAATTCATTTATTGTTCATTGCTTCTAGCAATGCCTTTCTCACAATTATTAACTTTTGGTTAAAATAAATATCTGAGTGCCAGACATTTGTGGGCAATAGGTAGGCGTAGTCAGCTTATTTTTGTTTGATGATATATTTAAGAACAAATATGTAACAGGGATGATTGAAAGCAAAAAGATACTCTTTAAAAATTTTAATATGTTTGGGTTTCAAAATCTTTCAGAAAGTTGCAGAACTCTTAGTCTCAGTAGCAGAACCAGAAACAATATTATTTAGATGATCCAAGCAAATACCACCTTTTGGTAATCTTCTGACAGAGTTCTACCTTGGACTATACTGTGCTCTTGAATAAATAGTTGGTAAAACAGATTGGGATATACAGATCTGACTCTTTTGTGCTTGAACTGACTCACTGGTCAGAGAAGGGCAAACATGGAGTGTGTCAAATTTTCTTCTGCAATTGTTGAGATTGTAGCAAAATGCTTCTACCTCATCAATTCAGCCAAAATCCCTTTGCTGTGATTTTGATCCAAACATATTATTTACTCTCTTGAAAAAATCTCCCAGTGGCTTGGCCCAATTGCTCCAAATCCAGGCAAATCCAATTCAATACAACAAAGCAAAAAAACATAAGAACTTGTGAAAAGTGTGGTTTGCTTTTTTCTTAACCGACTGACCACTGTGAACATTCCAGAAACATTCCTCTCATTAAGGTCTGGCTCTCTCTCTCAAAGCACATCCCATTTCTGCCACTGCAAGAATCTAGCTGCCTGTGGATTTACTGTGTGGTGAGCATCACTCTGTTAATTAAACAAATGTTTCTTTTCAAAGATAAAAATAATTACACTTTTTGCATCTGACATAGCAGCAAGCCCTTCTGCTAAAATGGAAATTAGCCACCAGCTTCAATTTTACCCTTGAGTCTTGCCACATATTTTGCCTTTCAGACCTGACAATATGTCTTGTGCTCAAATTGCTCTGTAAAAAGCTGGGACAATTTCTCTTTGGTGTACCAGAATCAGGAAATTACTACAGAGTGCTCACATTGCTGTAGAAATCTGTCTAGGTGCTCCATTTTGGCTGGGGCTGCTGTGTGCTGGGGAACAATGCTTGGGCCCCCAGGAGAGGAGAGGAGCCTGGATTCTTGAGGGAAGGAGAATTCCAAATCAATTGTTCAAATATGAGCTAAACCAACATGTGCTGTCTCTGCTGAAGAAACAGCCTTTGCTTGTTGGTACCCTGGATTGGTGTGCCCTGGCCAAGAGTGAGTGTCTCACACTGTTCCCTCTCCGGAATACCTGCATATCCTGCCACTGAAATAAGGAACACTCCTTTGCATAAGTACAACTGTTCTGAACCTCTCACAGTACAGAGGAGGGGGTACAGTAGAGAAGTGTCAGAGTAAGTAGTTGTCTCTCTCCCTCTTACATAAGTAAGTGGGACACTGGAGCCAGAGATGTTGTATTAAACTGGTGTGTAAGTCAGTTCACTTTATGTGTCGTTTCCATGGTTGTGTGTGGGTCAGTCCTCACTGTTTCTAAGGCAGATTTTCTTCTGATTTCAGCTGTGCTTAACACTTTCTCAAATGCCTCTCCAGGAAAGAGGAGAGGTCCTGAGGTTTGGTCTGCATTGTCAGAGGTACACAGACATTTCTCTCATAGGGTGATTTCAACTGAGGCAGGAATTCTGTAGGTGGCTGCTGAGCTCATCTCACTGTGCATTGCTGCTGACAGGGAAATTCTCTTTCCTCACCACTGTGCAGCCTTTCTCTGTTTCTGGCACTGTCGTATTCATCCCATCTGATGTAGGAGAAGGTGGCAGTGTGAAAGCCACCATCTGTGGTGGCAGAAGTTCTGACTGTCCCAGCATTCCAGAGACCTTCCCTAAACCTCTTCAAGTACAATATCGAAACACTTCGATTTGGCTTCATAGCAGTAGCATAAACTCCTCTTTTCATCTTTTCTCCTTTTGAAACACAGAAACAGCTTGCTGAGCTTTCTCTTTGCTTCCCAACTGTCCACACTTTGCCCTCAGCTTTTTACCACCCAGGCAAATGGAAATCCCAAAGAAATTACGCCCAGTTTGTTTTCTTCCCCTCCTTTTGTCTTTTAACAAAAACTCTGCTGGCTGCACAGTGGCAGAGCTCAGGTCTGAATAGAAGAGCCCCACCCAGCTGATGCCACAAGAGGAAGGGTGGCTTTGGATTCACTTGCAAGTTCACTGTAATTTTCAAAAGATCACACTGGGCTGACAGTCTGCTTCAACTCACAGCAGTTATTAGTTCATTAACCCCTTCATTTAGTTACCAGGGTACTTCTGGAATCTTCCAGGGCAGTTAAAAGCTTCCCTAATAATTTTCAAGGCACCATTTTTTGAGTTGTGTTTTAAGGGATGTGCTTCTGCCACATCCCTGAGCACATTTGGGCTCAAGGAAGTCTTTTAGGCCTGGGACACTTACAGATACAAAGTTTTTAGTTCACAAATGCAAGTGTAGTTCTTAGCATGGATTTCTTACCAGAGGATAGGAATAAAATCAGTTGTGATGAGGGTGCAAAGAACCATAAGACTCTTGAGCTCAGGTTGCATGTGTGGTCAGATTTGGTGACTGGAGGATTGAGCACAGAGGAGTCAGACATGTCAAGCTCCAGCACCCCAGAGATTTCTGACCCTTGCAAAGTGTGAGTCTCTTTGAAAGAGTCACTCAGCTCTGCAGCTGAACTTTCCATTGCCTTTTACACGCTGCAGGTGCATACAAGCTGCTTCTTGCTCTCCCCACTGTAGTGAAATGATTGTTTGCTCTGTGATATAGTTCCATGTAAGTTATCCCAAGCAATCTGTGTTCTTTTAGGCAGCTGCCATCCCTGGAGACTAAAAAGCTATCTTTATTCATGGAACAAAATCAATGTAATAGCCATCATCGTCCTTCCTATTTACTTGCTTTACTACCCTCCTGATTCACAGGGACTACCTACCATTGTTCCCAATTGCATTCCTTATATAACCCCTGTGCCCTGAATGATGACAGGTGTAACACTTAGACTTTGTCATGCACCCTCCAGGAATTACATTTACATCTCTCAAATGATTTTACATAGACTGGAAGAGGTATTTGAAAGAGTGTTACATTACAGGCAACAGCCAGCCAAAAAGGGCAGTAAAAGCATTTCAGGTTCATTTCATAACAAAGTACACAACACATAATCCTGTTGTGCTTCACCCCTTCCCTTAATAACGTACTTAAGAACTTTGTTTTGAGTTAAGCAGTCAGCAAAGCATGGAACCTAAACCCATGAATTATATCTAAAATCTGGCTTCTTAGGAATAAAAAAAAGGACAGCAATGTTGAGTCATTTATTTTTCAGCAGATGATCTTCTCAACAAATTGATTACTTTTGTGAGTATTTCAAAAGGTTACTAAAGCACTTTGAAGTAGCAGAGACATACTGAAATTTGAAAAAACATAACCTTTTTTTTCAGGAAGTCAGTTACCTGCTATAATTTGATAGGACATTTCTGAAGGGTTTCTCTGCCATTGGAAATAAAGAAAACCTAAAAAAGTAAATTATGGCCTGGAGAATCCCCTTTAAAAGGATGTTTTATAACTGATTTAAAGTCAAGTGAGATCTGTGGCTTGTGGGTTTCCCAGAAAATTATGCATTTTGCTAGTTGCTCTATTTTTTTTCACTCAATGTGGTATTTTTTCAGGAGTATTTCTGTGTGCAAGTGCTAACCCAGCCTATAGCAACACCACAGCACAGAAAACGGAGTGCATTTTGCTGTTCTTAGGGAAACAGCACATACATTCAACAGCAGTGAAAAATAAGCATTGCTATGGTTAATGATCCTCAGTTCTTGGAGAGGATGTATGAGACTGATTTTCTCTGGCACTTTAAGAAAAAGCAAGATCAGATAATTTTATTATTAACATAGGTTCTTATATTTGTCTGCACCCTCCTGCTGTGGTAAACTGTAGCTCCCTTTGGGATTCTTAAATCACAGAAAGGGAACTAAGGAAAGAGAAATTAGAAGAAATAAACCCATGCTGAAAATCCTGCTGGATCCTGTTTAACTCAAAGCTGACCCTGACTTATATAAAAGGAAGGAAATTGCTTTAGGCTCACATTGTGACTTGCACTGGAGGAATCTCTGAAGGCTTGGAGTTTTCACTTTACCAGGGTAAATGTGCAGGGATCTATCTTTTGCACCTGCCAACATGTACTGGAAATCCTGTGACAACAGGTTTTTTTGGCAAAAGTCACTATTTTGCTTTCAGACGTGACCAGACCTAAGAAACCCAGAGGTGCAGAAAAATCAAAAGGAGAGGAGGGGAAAAAAGGCAAGACAGGTTTTGAAGCTAAAAAAAAATTTCTTGTTGCCTTTTGAGATAGTTTAGATTGGTTTATATTGCACCTTGTCCCACTCTGAGTGGGTTTCTTATTTGTAATAAAGTCTGGCAGTCTCCCACGGCTCACTCATATTGTCATTCCCCAGTGGTTTATTCCTCCACACTTGGCTCCAAACAAGCAGAAAAGGGATAATATGAAATAGATCTCTAGCTTGGTATTGAAAAGTAAAGAGAGACTTTCACAATCATAATTTAAATGTATTTCCTTGAAAAAATGCAGAGTGGGAATGCACAGAATGGCAAACAGCTGCTGGGCATTGAGGTGTTGAAGAGAAATTAGGGTGTTTCCTCACCAGGAGGGTTGGAAAAGCATCTCTTATGATGGAACAAGAGGAGTTCTGGTCTTTGAAGCACAGGTGTGCCCAGGTAGTTTTTGAGAGTATTTCAGTGTATCTGTGTGACTGACACACTTGCAGAATGTGCTCTGCTCTGAGTGTGTCACATAATCCCACCAAGGTAACACAGCCATGGCTGGTACTGCTCCCACTTGAAAGAATTAACTCTGAGATAACTCTCACAGTGCCTGTGGTAACTTTCTGTTGTTGTTATTGTTGAAGAGTGAAAACATTTGTGAACACTCTTGTAATGTACAATTCGAGAGCCTGAATCACTACAGCTTTTGTCTGGGTTTATTTTGGCACCAGTTTAAATGGTCTGGGCTACAGCATTTGTTTATTTGCTTAACTCTTGTCCTAAACTTCCAAAGAAACCACTGATTTCCATTCAGTCACTCAGTTGCTTTTCTGAAAACCAACACCATTGGGGATTCAGGGAATACAGTAACAGTGAAAATCTCCATGTTTGCATGGATTTCTTTAAATTCCCGTTGCCATCCACTGTGACAAGCAAACTCAGAAACTGAGACTGAGTATCCAAAGTCAGCCAGGATGTGGCAGTGGAACATCCTAGACTCTCTGCTGCAGTGAATTCCCTAAAAGGAGACAAAGATGGTTTTACAATCCAAACCCCAAAAGGTTTATTAGAAATAAAAATAGAAGTGATTTTAAATAGATCTTGAGAGAAACAAGACCTTTTTACCTAAGTCTCTCTCTTGCACAGAGCAAAAAGTGGAAGCTCAAGGCTATACCCAGCTTTCCCACAATCCTGCAGACATGCAGCTGCTCAAGTGTTGCAGTGCTCCTGTTTCTGCAAGCAATTGCAAGGAAGCCAGGAGATGTTTGCTGAAATCCGGAGAAGTAACCATTATGTTAGGGAACTGCCAGGCAATTGCTTTCTGCTTGATACCATACCCTGCCTTGCCCAAGAGCTGCTTGGAAGAGGGCATTTCCTCTTTCTCTGGCATTGCCAGCACCTGTTACTACTTTTCTTCAGGGCAGCTTTACTGCTTTTGAGTTCAATTTCCTTCCCCATGCATGTCCAAAGAAGATCTGCCTCAGGGAAAAGCAAAATTCTTCCCTGCTGTTTTTCATGATGCTGGCAAACATCTGCTTTATGTTCTTTAGAATCTGATCTTATTTGCCACTCAAAAGTGCTTTTTTCAAGGTGCATCTAAAGAGCTAGCGATCATTTTTATCTTTTCTTTACCTCAGTTTTACTTGAAGCCATTTGTAATTTCTCCAGCAAGAGAGGAAAATCTGATGCTGTGGTTCTCATCCCTGAAGTCAGGCTTGTGTCAGCCTTTCCATTATATAAACCCTTATTTTGAAGAGTTTCAAATTCAGCTATAAAAATTCAGTCTAGGCTGGAAACTTGCAAATTAAATCTTTGCATGGAATGTTTCTTTTAATTAAAATATAAAAGAACTGCATTCAATTGCCTTTATGTTTCTCAAGGCCTTGAAAGACCTGTCAGGCTACACTTAGAATGCTCTTTCTATGCTTGCAAGATCAATTATCAGAGATACTAAGTGCTTTTATCTCTCTGTTTGATGCAATTGCTCAACCTTAGATTTTCTGTATTTTTCTAAAGCATTTTGCTTGTCAGGTTTTTATTTTCACTGTGTCGATCTACATACAACAATTTAAAAGTTTTAACAGTTTTCTTTCCTCTTAGTAGTATATTTACACTAGGAATGTACATTACTTTCTTATTCACTTCTATTCCTATGCTGTTTTTTAATAAAAAATATACAGATTCTTTGTGTAACACTATTTTAGCTATGACCATAGTTTCCTACAGGGAAGTCAGACAGGGGTAATTTAACTGACTCATTATTTTCATGGTGAAGACTTCTTACTGCAACCTTGTTTACTTCCAGATTTTACCCAGTAATTCCTTCCACAGTAAAATGTGAAGGACAGGAGGGATAATGCTGATCTTGTTATTCTGAGAGATCAAAAATCACTGTAGGTCAGTGGAGGGAGGTTTTACTCTATCCTCAGCAAAATCAGTGGGGATTAATGTGGAAGAAATGGAAAAAAGGGGAACTTTGCAGTGAAATGTGATCATTGATTAAAAAATATATATGTATATATATATTCTTCTGTATTGGACTTCTTGCCTTGGTTAGGTGATGCCAAGTTTGAAAAAAGTCCATAAAACATACCCTTTATTTTACTAGTTTTTTCTATATCTGAAGTTGGTATCTCCATTTTAAGTGATGTGTTTTGCACAGAAAAACACAGAATCACCTGTACACAAAGGAAACAAGCTGTGAAACTACCCCTGCAAATGGGCCAAATGCCAAAGGAGTGTAAATTGCGATTCAGAGAGCATTTAAGCATATGCTGAAGTTTATCCCTTTCCACTTATATGGGCTTAACTTTAAGTATGTGCTCACATCCCTTTGAAATCACACAACTCAGTGCCTCGGTGAATGTAAGTTACTCAAAGCCATAGTGGGACAACTGACAGGGACTGCATTTTGCAAGATCAGTAAATGCATATTAATACAGATTACAGGAATGTAAGCTATAGTAATACAGCTATGTACTTGCTGTCCCCAGAGAACTCCTCTTTGCTATGTATTCACCTTGATGCTTAACTGTTTTATAATGCCAATGTTATTTTAAACATCAGTGATAAAACCTCACTTCTCAATTGCAAACCATTGTTTTTTTCTCAGTACAACTTTATTTTTAGCCCTGAAGTTTTATATTTCTCTTCTTTTGCTAATCCATATCTCCCTGGCAATATCCCCGTGTTCCACTGTACTTCAAACAATTTGGCAACCAAACGAGTGTTTGAAGCTGATTTAATTACATTAGCCTGAGATGCCAATTAGATATTTGTAGAAGGATTTTGCTGAACGCTATTTCTTGAATAGCCAAGCAAGGCACACTGGCCCTTAGTTATTCAGTTCCTGCCAGACTGACAATAATGTAAACTGAATCCCTTTCTGCAGGCAGCCACTCCACACAAAGGATAAACAGTGGATGCGCTTTAACTCCAATGGCCTCGCGTTGTAATCATTAAAGAGGATAAACTTCCAAGACATGTCCTCATTTAGTTGTGCTTTGCCTTCATTTTTATACGAAGCCTTGACAGATTGACTAATTTTTGAGATGAAAATTGGATACTTAGAGCAAAGGATGGGAAGCCAGTTTGCTTAAATTCTCTTCCAACTATTCACTCAGAAACAATATATCAAAAACTCTTGTTTATTCAAGTTAGACAGAGATAATGAGCAAGAATAGCTCTCATGAAGGCCAAGCTGATTGATTTCCTAGTTTATTTCTAGGTTTTATGCAGAGTTTCAAGAATGGGATTGAAGTCAGGTGTAACATCTATTCAGGCTGTCAAATAATAATGCTCTGATCCCAGTAACAGCTTTTCTCCTAGTAATTCCCACTAAATCCCACTCTAAAACCCTAAGGGCTAATGGCTGTTCAGCAGTTCTACAGAATTCAACTTTTAGGAGGCTGGCTATGAATTTTGAAGCCTATCTGTGGGTGTATATTTATGAAATCTTTTACCTCAAGCAATCATGATTCTGTTATTAAGTCCAGCCAGCCGCTCTGTAGCTTCAATATATTGCTGTAGTTCAAGTTTAAATATTGATATGGCTCTAAAGGTGCTTGGAATCATAGCAAAATGAATAAATTAGCATTTTGGCAACTAGTATGAAACCTATGGAAGGAGAAGACCTTTATGTAGTGCATTAAGTACTGCTGCTCCTGTTATTCTCTGGTGCTGGGCAGTTTGTCTTTGGAATGGTGCTCTGTCAGAATCAGGAGCTTTGCACAAAGGCACAAAGCAGAGACAGAGGTGGTTGTATAAATAGCGGTGGCTTTTGTGGGTCCTTTGCTCCATTGCAGCTCTGGCGGCTGAAGTGAGACTTTTTCGTCTCTGATCTTTTGGCAATATCCTGCAAAGAGCCACCCCATTGTATTGCACGGGCTGTTGCTATGGAAACATTAATATTTTTAGTAGTGCCTTTCAGCCGAAAATCTCCAGTTTCTCATGAGCGCTGCCGGAGCCTCGCAGCGCCTGCGGAGCAGGTCAGGGCTCCACGAGTGGCAGTGATGAGATAGCGAGGGGTAAACGAGTGCTCCACAGGCAACACTCCCCGCGGGGCACACTCCCGTCTCTGGGCTCCAGCCCTTGCTGGGACTGCCCTCCTGAGCACCTTTCCCTTCGAATGGGAGCTCGTGTGCAATTCAGGAGGAGATTTCATAGCTAAAGGGATGAGCTGCATCTAAGTGATAATGCCTGTTATTGCTCACTACTTGATTTTTTTTAAATTAAGAGTAATAATAACCATAAAGTTAAATGGGGTTCTTTTGTCTGTCTGTTTAAAGAAACGTGAAAACAGAGGAAGTCTTGTAATGAGAAGACTTTAGTTGATATATCTCCTTTTGCTCACCAGCTCTAGTCCTAATCCACTGTATGCAGTTAGTGCTTGCACAGAGCCCTGTTTCCCACTGTTCTTCATTCTCTGTATGCAATGCCTGGTATTTTTGGTGCACACAGGATGCATCACAAAATGTGTGCCAGTGCAATCACTGCTAATGTGCAATTCCATCACCAGTTGCTGTAGATCATATAGACCAACACATCCTTTTTGAGAACAGCTCACATGATACAGGCTGTGAAACCTGTATTGATGGTATTTTTGGTTATTGTCACAGAGCACATTTAATTTTTAAACCAAATCCCTGCTACACCCTAATTTCTCTTTCCAAAAAGAGCTGCTTGAATATTCTCAAAACTAGGAATAACTGGACTATAGAGGTCACTTTATGCTCTCAGTAAAAATGATTCCTGAAAACACCCCCAAAGCTCCCAACTAAGTTGGCAGCTCAGGGGCTGAAATGACTCCAAAACGTAGCAAGAACCAGTTACAAAGCAGCATTTTGGCTGGAGCCCAAGGAATCTGTCAGCTATTGTGCAGGGAATGTGGCTGTCCTCCCGGTGCTGACTTAAAACAGAAAATTGAGGAGATTCTAAGGACTGGGAAAGTGATAATTTTATCTGGAATGTCATGGCCAAATTCTGAGGACAGCATGTAAGTGTCTGTAGAGGGAGGAAAAGAGACCTTACTTCAGAATGACTTCACCCAGAAGAAATCCGAGTGCCATATGTTCCTTTGGCCTGCAATTGATACCATAAAGACTGTAAGATACATGCAAGGGAGAGAGGGGATGGCTTCTCTTTTTTAGAGGAAGAAGCATATAATGAAGTAGCTGTAAATCTGTGTCTTGGTTTGTTCACGCTAGTTTTAATCAGCTCCAGAGGTTTCCTCAGATGTAAAATGTAACAGTTTTAGCTGGAAAAAGGGACATAGCCTATAGCAACAGCTTACTGTTTTCCAGTACTCTTCTCCAACCACAGACCATCTTATCCATAGCAAGCAAAGACCAAGGCAGATTTGTTCTTTGATAAGCCGGGAAAACAGTGGCAAAATTGATTAATGATCCCACAATATTGGGAGATTTGGTTGAAGTTTTTCCCCTGATTTTGCAATCATCCTTAATGAGTTATAGAAGTGTAATTTGTGATGTAATTTTTTCCCCCTTTGAGTTTAAATCCAACTACTATGAAAACAACGATAAGTGGAATGCAAATTTGGTTCCAAAATATTTCTCGGATATGAGAAATGCCTCTGTTCTCATTCCCTTTTTAAAATGAAATGCCTTATTCAGAAGCAGAGCTGCTGAGGGGCTTCCACCCAGAAGACATCAACACTTAATTAAATTACGGTGCTATCTGAGGAAAGAGGTGCAGCAATTTCAGCGGCTGACAGCTGGATTTGCACATATGGATTTCTCCGAGGTGAGCCCCCGGTTTCACAATGCCCAGAGTCTGGCAGCACTTGGATTTCATGGCACGGTGCCCTGGGCGCTGCAGCTCAGCGCTCGCAGCTTGTGCCAACACAATCTCATTTGTCTGCAGGCTCTTCTCCTGTGACCCAGCTGGTCTGATGCAACTTCAAAATCCGTGATCTCTCTCCTCGAACGTTTCCCAGGGACACTTCCCAGCACAGCCTTTCGAGGTGTCCCGGGAAAGATGCCTTGGAGCCCGTAGTCACAAACACGGTCTGGGAGGAAAGCTGGGAGGGGTTGTCAGCCTCTTTGTAACTAACGCGAACCTGCGGCCGGGGGCACACGGGTGGGGGCGATCCCCGCCCGGGCTGTGGCGATGCCGTTCCGGGGGACGGCATGGGGGCCCCGCGGGGACAGGATGGGCGCTCCCGGGGCTCGATGGAGCTGGATGGAAGCAGATGGTGGCGGATGGAGCCGCCGGGCCCGGCCCGCGGCCTAGGCCTCGAGGGCCGCGCCTCATGGCGCCCCTGGGGGGCGTGAGGGCGGCCCCGTAGCGCCCACACGGTGTGAGGGGCAGTGGCCCGCGGTTCCTGGTAATGCCGGAGACGTGGAATTACGGGCTCTTCCTAGGAGGCCTTTTCCTATCAGGCGCGCGCCTGGAATATGGCAGGATCCCACGTGCTCCCCGCAAACGTAAGTCTCACTGGTTTTTGTGGTTTGGGGTTGTTTTCACTCTATGCTGGGCTTTAAGGAGGTTGCTTTGGCAGATAAATGGAAAACAACACAATGCTAGCGTTGTGGAAGGATTAAGGATTCCCTGCATGGTTGGAATGTGCACACACTGTAAAAGGATTAAGGATTGTCTTCACAGCCCCAAGGCTGCCAGTGCTCCAGGAGCATTTGGACAATGCTTTCAGGCACAGGGTGTGACTCTTGGGGGTGTCCTGTGCAGGGCCAGGAGTTGGACTCGATGATCCTGATGGGTCCCTTCCAGCTCGAGATATTCTGTGATTTTGCACATTCTGTAAATGGGGTTGTGCCAGTTCACCAGGGCAGGTTTTATACCATGTTCTATCATGGAACTTAGCTGTCATTGTTCCTTTCAAAAAACCAGCCCACAAAACAAACACTGTTCTCTGTTTTATCTTAGGATGTGCCAAGACTTGCCCTAGTGTAGTAACTGAATGTTTTCTTTGAATTTACTGCCTCGTTTCCATTGTTCTTTGGTGGTAGGTACTAGAATGATGATAAGACAGTGTTTTTCACAAAGATTTTAGGTTGGCGTGGGGCAGTTATAAGTGGAGATGAAGTAATACAAGGTTTAACTTCATGTGATCGAAGCTAACTCAAACAGAATCTATCAATGTGCCCAGTTTAGGCTTCTGGGCAGGTGATGTTGGCTGTGGGCTACCTGGGTTGCATTCCCTCCTCTGCGCAGGCAGTCAAGCAGCTGTGTAATTGAGAGGCTGGGGACAAAAGGAAAGTGAGCACAGGAAGAGGGAAGGGTCACTTGCCCTCTCACCTTGAAACCGCTCATTCTCTCCAGATCCTTTCTGCAAAGGGATCACAGGCATCGCAGTGACCACAGCTTACTTCAATAAGTACTTGGGCTTAAAGATTATTTATCTTCCCTCCCTCCCACCACTCCATCCTAAAGTATATGTATTCTCATTCTGGAAGGTTGTTGAGCTTCATTTTTGAAATGGTTTTGGTATTTTATTGAAAAAATGACTTTATGCTATGTGGACTTTTTCTCTGTCTTGTTTTGAAATTGTTTTGTCATAGGAAAGAAATGAAAACCTAATTCATGCATTTTAAAAGAAGAGCATCTGGTTATTTTTAATAAGGTTTCTACATTCATTCTTTTTCTTCTGAGAGGGAACAACCTATTCAAAATTCTTGTCATTTATTGCATAAAAGATTTCTCTGAAGCACTGTAACAATTTGGATAAGCAACCAGAGCTGCCCTTTGGGTTCTCTTCTTGCTGTTAATGGTCTTCTCAGTTCTTAGTAAAAAATACCATTGTGTTTCCATGACAATTTCTGATCATGTTAAAGCAGTGTACTCATACAGTACCTTGATGTGTGTTCTCACCTCTGCACTTCTCACACCCATATTTCAGGCAGTCTGGAATGAAAGAAATCCAGGGAGGAACTTCTCACAGGCTGCTTTGCAAAGAGCCTTCACATATTCAGCCTAATAAGGTTTTCCATAACAGGGCACATGTGGTGTTTATGGATGTACTTTGTGTCGTGTATTTAATAGTTTCCATTCCTCCCAAATTTTCATCATGAATCAACAGGTAGAGGCCCAAGCTTTGTCATGGTTCACGGGGAAGATAACTGTGTAGATATGAAGAGATTGCTCTAGAGTCTGTTCCAGACCCCCTTTCCAGCAGTCTCTTTCCTTAAGTGTGCTTTGAAACTTTCATTTGAGCCCCGTTGTAGTTTCATACAGAATGGGGCTGGCTGAAGCACCCATTCTGCTTTCTTTTTTTATTCCTCAAAAAAGTAGTGTGATCCCTAGAAAATTTGTTAGAAGGAAAGGGCAGTCATGTCCTAAGTGGCCAAGACCCTTTTTCCCAAATGGAAGTGAGGGTTCAGAAAACACTGCTTGGGAAGTACCTTGTAGATTCAGAATGATCCCATGACACTATGGTTGTGTCAGAGTACTAGGGCAACTAATCAAAAAAGAGATGATACCTCTCAAAAAAGTCTCGAGGCCGGGGGTGCCTGTGCTGCAGCAGACCCATGATAAACGGCAGGATTTGAGGATCACTAAGGGCATGGGGTCTCACACAGCACGCTAAACAGGCATTAGAAGTGTGACACAGAGGAGGCAGTGCTGACATCGATGAATTCAATCTATTCCACTTGCTTTGGAATGCCCTTGAACATGGAAAGCAATTCCTTGTGTTTCCAGAGGAATCCCCAAAGAGTTTTTAACAAATGGCAGCACCAACCACGACCACTAATTTTTTCTCTAGAGGCTCAGAAAACTCTGCAATTCTATATTCATTTACTAATTCATTTGGCAAACTAAAAGGCTCTTACTGTTTCCAGAAATTGAACTGTATAAACTCAGAACTTCCTTACCTTTATAATTGATCCTTGTGTAGCCATTAAACCTTCCACATGTTTGGGGGGAGTTTTTTAGCAGTATCTCTGTGAACAAGACTATTCACAAGGTGCCACTTAGTAGCTTGTGCTGTTGTTGTACCTAATGGCTCTCCATCACAGGAGATATCTGTACAGAGCTCAAAGTGCACCCCTAAGCCCCAGCCCAGCTCTCTTCAGTCACATCCTTTCCTTCAGTAGCGTGGGCTGGAGAAATTGTGAAGGGGTAGAGGAAAAGGGGAGAAACATGCCTGCTTCATAAAGCAAACTACTCCCTTTGCACTTTTTTTTTACATTCCTTGCTTTCTCACCTTTGCCAGAGATCGTCTCCAAGCCCGTGACTGTGTTTGGAAAAGCGGAAGGAGATCGTGCTCTGAAAGGGTTTGGGTCTGCCAGGAAGGAGAATTATGAGGATAAGGATGATGATAGTGTTTACTTCTGATTGTGTTCTACAACTTCGTATCCATAAAGAAGCAGAGGAAGGAGTGATCTGGCCTGTTTTAATTCAGCAGCACTAGTTGTTGCCTATTCTGTGGCAATAGTTTTTGCCTATTACTTGCTTTCCTTTCTTTCCTTTTTATCAAACCATTTTCTGAGAGACCTTTATTGCTTAGCAAGTGCATTGTGGCTGGCATTCATTTTGGTGATTGAAACATAGATTCTGCAATTTGGTTTTACGTCACGTTTTTCTGTATTGCAAAATGACACTTGTGGACCCATTCCTAACCTGTCAGCAATTCCGTGGTGACCCTAAAGAGGCATGATTTCCCCTTCTGCCAGAAACTGTGCGTGTGTTGTACTTGCCTCACATGAGCAGTGGGGCTGTTTATGATATGAATTTTGTGGGTGAATGGCAGCATGTGCAGGATCAGGGCCACAGTCAGTGTGGGGTAAAGCTAGATGGTGCAGAACACAGCTCTGGTTTCATTCCACTCCCAGGTACTGTGGGGAGCCAGCAGGGAGAAGGTGTTTCCAAATGCCTGGAGGCAGCACTCACATACTGTGAAAATCCTGATTATGCTGACAGACTTACCCCGGGCTTACATCTGTACTGAATTACACAAATTCCCCATGTTTCTGCAAATCACAACTGTGTTTTCTGATTGCTGCAGTATTTCTGTTTCCCTCTCTGTAGATGGGACAGCAGAGAGGTTGCATGGGTGGGTTGTATTCCAGATAGACTGTCAGGGGTTTCTTCCATGCCTCTAAGAATTCCTACAGAATTGCATGTTTAGCATTTACAGCTTGTGTTAATGATGGCTATAAAGTTGTTTGTCTTCGTGGAATTTGATATATCCATAAGGCATTTTTCAGCTCAGCTATGCTGAGGCAATAAAGCAAATTCTGCTGGCATTACTCACTGCTGTAATTCCCAAATAATTAGTCATCCTAGGTAATAGATGTGTGATGTGTCCCAGCCATAAACTGCATAATGCGGAATGTGGACATAAAACACAGCGGCTGCCTGGGAAATGCAAAACCAGAAATCAAATTGCTCAAGTTCAATAAGGTGCCAGCTTCACACTTGCCTGTTCTCAAATCCTCCTGTGGAGCTTTTCTTCCACTTCTAGAGTTAGGAAACTCCAGTTCTTTTCTTAGACCTTGCTTAAGTGGATTTCCTAGTTTTTCACTTCAAATTGCTTATTTGTTACTGAGAAACACTCATGTATATGTATGCCTGTTTTATTTTCTTTCTCTTTGCAAAGAAGAACATCAGTTGACACTGATATTGATGTTGGCTGGCTTAAAAACAGGAGTATGGGTGGGGTTTTTCCCCCAGTTTTAACTTTGGGCTGACATTCTCCTATCCTGGCATTAAAAACTTCCCAGGGTGTAATTGATCCTGGTAAAGTGTTGTACATAGAGCTCACAGTGTTTAGTGAATGTTACACACGGAGGAAATTTACTGTTGGAAAAAAATCATCCTGGACTGATTCCAAAAGTGTTCAGCAAGTGTGTGTGTGTCTGTTTGTGCTTGGGTTTTGCCTGTGTGAATTTGGATCTTGTATCCATTTCCATAGAAACAGCAATATTCATAATATCCTAAAATCGGTTCTGTACGTGGTATTACAGCAATTTGCATCAATGCGCTATTACATTCTCTTCCTGAAGAATTTCTAAACCGCATAAATATGTCCTCAAGGAGATCTCTGTGATCAGTGCAGCAACAAAGGAAGGAGACAGATTGCTCGAAGCACAGTGTGTCATGCAGTAATTTCCAGCGGGCTAATCATATTAACAGAGAAAATACTGGTGCCAGTTTTACTTTACCTAGTAAAGTTTTATTGAGTGCTACTGTCCCTAGCTGCTGCCCTTAACTTCATGTGATTACAAAACCATCTACAATTTGGAACTGGTTTTATAGCTCACCCTTCTTATAGGGGAACAGCTGGCAAAAAGAAAAACCATTAAATACCAGCACTTAAAATACGAAAAAGTGGAAAAAAGATCATAAATATAAAACCAAAATATTGGTTTTCTTAAATCTGTGGTAATGACCTCACTGGGCTCTCCAAAATGCAAAGTAATCTGGATCTCTGAGGCTCCCCTGAGTGTTATGAAAATCAGTGGAGTAAACTTGGTCCCAGTGAAATCCCACTGGGAAAGTCTTTTTTCTAGTTGATCCTGTTCTAGAACCAGTCAATGATAAATTGGGTTGAAGGGAAATCTCCCTTCTCCTCACTGCTTTTCCTGTGAATCAGGCTAGAGCTGTTCCTAAGGTGTACGTGGCTGCGACCCAGAAAACATTTTGGGATCTCAGTTTTATGCTGTTGCCAGACCAAACCTTGAAAGGTCCCTTCCAAGGCAAAGCCAAGCACTGCCTGTCCCTAGCACACTGCTTTCTGTACTGGGGTGTTTTGGGATTGACACTTTGCTATGTGGGGCAAACTGCAGAGTTCCAGGAGCCTAATTGGTGACTCACATCTCTTTGCAAGGTATAGAAGTGACTCCAAGAGAACTTGTGGCAGCCAAGATTTGGGGTCCCGGCACTTCAAGTTAAAAAGTAACCTCATGGGGACTGTACTCCATTTTAACATTCCAGCAGCTACCTCAGAATGCATTTTCTTGTGCATCCCTACAGCTCTCTGTGTATGATGTATTGGAATTCTGTGGTCCAATGGTCTGTGGCAACCAACAGGTGAAGAGAAAGTCCTGTACTTTGGGAATCATTGGAGTTCCATATGCAAACCTTCAGCAGTGTATGTTGAGTGATATAAGAGTCTCCACCGACCATATATATTACTTCTTTCTGTGAGTTGATTCCAACCTCGCACTCTTAAATCTTTTTAACCCCAAAATTTTACCCAAGGGACTCTTTCTCTGACTATTATGCTGTGCACTGGAAACAGTAAACTGGGATCAAGGCTCTGGATCAAAGTCTGATCAGCACAATACCTTCCACTTGAGAGTTAATACACCCACAGTATTAGTCATAAAATATGGAAAGGAACCAAGTTTCCTGTTCATGTCTCCAGGCATATCCAAGTCACTGTATCCTTGGAATGAGGACTATGGGATATTTGTTTGGTGTATTTGAAATGAGCCATCTAGGAACAGAACTGTGGATTTGATCTGTGTTGCTAATAATTGTGAGAGCTCTGCTGTAACCAGAGATTGGCATGATTTTCTGTAAGCCAAAAAATGGAAATGAATGTCTTCATCAGGATGGTTAAAATCAGACAAGAGAGAAAGTGGAGTTAGTTGCAAGCAAGGCCGTTCTGGAAGAGATCTCCTAGGTTTTTGGCTCCAGGTTTCTGCCATAGCAAGGAATTGCCTTCTCAAGCCCCATTTATACAGTTGCCAAGCCCATCTTTAATCAGTGACAGCCTCAGCATTAAGCAAACATAAGCCCCTTTGATTTTCAGAAAGCAACTTGTGTGTTTTGCCTCTACACAGACTCTGATTTTTGCAGATGAGCTCAAGCATCCAAATAATGACTTTGAGAATGAATTTTAATCTATGCATTCTGCTAGCAAACTCAAAATCTATTAATTATGTTCAATCAATCCATGTTTATGATTTACCTTTTTCAGTCACAGGTCACTTAGTGAATTCCACAGCATTTCTACTTCTTCTGTGGTTATTCTAAACCTGATATTTTGCTTCTATGAAAAGTAGGTGTGTCCATTTTTATCATTAATGCTGGCTAACATTTGGATGTTGCCTCTGATAAGGGTGAAATACAGCTAAATGTGTATAACACAGCTGCTGGGCTGCTGGCTTTAACCATCTTATCACCATCTGAAAATTTACTTATGGGCTTGAACCTGGGCATGAGAGGCAAATGAAACACGACTTGAGATTATTTGTGGTAAAAATGTGGGAGTGTTCTTGCTTTTTTTCCTTAAATAATGCAAAGAAAATGCATTACACCTCAAAGTTCAGAAGAGATCTAGGATCAAAAATGTTTTGAAAAATCCCATGAAAATTAGGTGCCTGATCCATGATCTGAAGACGTAGACCTGTGGCAATATTATAAATGTCTGTGCATAGATTTATAATTGTTTACTTTAGAGACAATATTAGAAGGAATTTCTTATAACAATAAAAAAAAGAACTTGTATTTTATATATTTTTTCCCAAACCAAAACATGGACAGAGTTTACTTATAAACAATCATTGCTACCTGTCAGAAAAAAGGGCAACATGTTCCATCTTGATTCTTCTATCTCACAGAGTTCTGTTGCACAAAATACAGTTTATGTTTTTATTTTATGACAGTTGAAGTAGTGAAAGTTTAGACCAGACATGTTGTTACTGAGTCCAGAATTCTCAGGGTTTATGGTAGCAGGAGTTCTGTGGGTGAAAGAACTTGTGAAATAAAGAGCATCAAAAATTACCAGAAACAACTATTGTTTTATCCATCATATATGTATATAACAAAGTATTGACCTACCAGCAGCTGCAAATTATTTCAGCTTTAAGAGTAGGTTTTGCCAAATACAAGCACTTAAAGTCCATTCTAAGGGAAGAAATGTAACCTGAGGAACAAATAACTCAAGGCTTTTGTAGGCTGATACAGAAATTGCTGACACCCAGTTGAGGAAATTAGTTTCTCAGGCCTTTTCCTCTTTTTTTTCTTTTTTTCACGGCTAAATGTGGTGATAGTTTCTATTTCACAGCATTTATAAGGCCTAGCACTGGGGAACGGAGGAAGCTAAAGTGATAAAACTTCCTGCAAGCCAAGGCAATTATTTTAGCAAGTGCAGAAACATGATGCTACAGCAGCTCATGTCATTCCAAGAACGTTCCATAGCTCGTTGGAGCTCCATAGCTACATATCCATGATATTCCATGGACATCCATGGATCTTGCTTCTACCACTCCTTAGTTACAGCCTGTTCCTCCTGCCTGTGGGCACTGTGCAATAGTGTGCCTTGAGTCGCACACTCCATGGGAAGTTCTTTGTTCCAGGATTGGCTTTGGGAAGGTACCTGGAGCTGTCAGTACCCCCACACCCGTTTGCACAGGGCATTCACACAACATTTCATGCTGCAGCCTGTGGCACAACTCAGGTATTTGTTGTGAACTCCTAGCAAACAGCAAAGAAAGGGGAGCAGCCTGTTCTGTCTTGAGCACTTTCAGAAGAAAAGGCAACGTTTGCTCTCTAGAAACACAGAAGGACCTGTAACAAGGCGTTCTTTGAACACTCTGCCTGTGCCTTTTCCTGCACTGGGAGAGGGTTTGCTTCCCGACGCAACGCACAACGCCGCAGAACTCCTAAGGCAGCATAAAAGTATTACTGTTCAGTGTCTGAAGAGATCTGTCCCTGGTGGAGCTGAGCTTAATGATACTGTCAGTAGTCCAGAGCTGGCAGTGCGGGACCTGCACGGGTAATTCATCCTGAACGGGAAGGCGAGGAGACAGGAGGTTTTCATTTCAGCGTGGGGAAGGAAACACAAACCCACCTGGGAGAGCAGCTTGGTTTTATTGCACAGCTCTGTCTGTCTAAAGTCCTCTCGCAGGAGCTGAGCCTTGCGCTTGGAAAAGGGATGGAGGAATGCGGAATTCTGAGAATAGATCAGAAGTGATGGGTTCTGAGGCAGCATAACAGAGTGTGTTGATGAGTCCCAACTTTGTTGTTACAGGAAAGTAAAGCTGTACTTCGGAGATTTTGTAAAAGAGGATTCGAGTTTCCTCATTGCCCACAGTGTTTGGTTACTGGTGGAGATGTTTCACAAGGTTTGTGTGTAATTGAAAAGACAGCCTAATCCGAGCCACTGAACATGCCGGACAGGAATTCGGAAGAGGGAATCGCTGGGGCTTCATCCACAAGCCCAGGGTGGTGCTGGGGCTGTTAATCCAAGCAGCAATTTGTGTGATGTTACCAGAGCAGAACCCTGGAAAAGGTTCTCAGAAAATTCTTAATTCATTACGTGTTCAGTTTGGGCAGGCAGGGTATGGTATGTTTTCATAAATCCTGGCACTCTTCCAGGCCCAGCTGAAATCCCATCTAACGTATGGAGCTGCTGACTTTGAGAATGCTCACAGATTCCCAGAGGAAGTGAGAGAACCGCTCTACCTGCAGAATTTCAGCTCCTTGTTCTTACTTACACTGCAACAGTGCCCTGAGGCTCTCATTTGCATAACACACTCCTATACAATGGTTTGGCTGGGATTTATCACCCTCTGTGGAATCTGAGAGGTTTTATGCTTTTTAATTACTAATTGACCTTAATCAGCAGTTTTTGGTTGTTTTGGTGTTCAGAACGCGCTGCTGCCTACATTTTACATTTCTGTGATTCAGTGTGCCACTGAATTTCATTCTGGCCAGCTTTTGCAGTAGAATTTGATAAATGCATTCTTATTCTTCCTTACCTCTTGGTTCCTAAGCAACACTTATTTTTTCCACGTTAGTTATCCCTTTGCCTGGTGCTTTATGACACAAGGGAGACAGTAGTTTTGCTGAACACTGCAAGTGACTTCACTGTTTCAAGCGGTTTTTTTAAAGAATGTAAAATTCATTAAATGTCATTTACATGTGTAGCTGCTCTATTAATTTTGGAAGAATTGATGATTCCATCCTAGATCCTAGAAAAAAGCACCTGCAGCAGAAAAAGGTACATTCAGTCATTATCCACAACAAGCAATAGGCTTGGCAGCAAAATGCAAGGGAAGAGCTTTATTAGACAGTAACTCCTGGGCATCGAGGAGTCCCTTCCCAGCAGGCTGTAATTTGGGGGCTCACAAGGCTGTGTCTGCACAGCAGGTTTAATGAAGTTTGTCTTATCTGTAGATGAAGAGGTCATTTCTACCAAAGACCTTTCTAAGGGGTGATAGAGCATTCATAAAAATGGGAATAATAAAGTCAGGAAATTCAGACAACATACATTCTCATATTCATATAAAATAGCATTTCTTTTGAAATACGCTGTGTTCACACATGCTTGGATAACTTACCAAACTTGCATGAAGTATTGTTTGATTTCAATATCAAAAAAGAGATTTATAGCACATTTCTCCTTAAAAGCCTTGTGGTTCTTTTTTTAAATCTCTTTTACCATATTCTATCTCTTAAGGCATGTTTTGGTTATGTGTATAAGCAGAGAGTTTAGGACTGGGTGAGGAATGCAAGTGGTTGCCTCATGGACTGGACAGTATCAAATTCAGACTAGAAATACAATACAGAAGTTTCAGTGATTGTGGTTAACAACTGCAATAGTGAATCAAGGTCTATAATAATAACTTTTAAATGATGTCTGGGTTAATTTCTAAAACATTTGCCCACATGTTTGTAACAGCATTATTTCATGGAAGTTCTGTAATCTCTATGATATGAGCTGCTACACAGATGGTAATGGTGGGCTCCTCCAGCTTTAAAATCTATAACTAAATCTAATTCTTACTGTCTTCATTAAGAGCTCCTGTGACTGCTTCAAAGATCTCACTGTTAAACTCACAGTAAAGAAAGCAAATGAAAGCCCTTGCAGTATGCAGTTGCAAAATTCAAAGGTACCAGTGGGTTTAAAGCAAACCAAAGGCAGTATTTCTCACAGTGCATTAGCCATACTGGCTATGAGATCAAAAATAGGAACAAGTTCAATAGAAAACCATATCATTTCCCTCCCAGTTATTGATTGTGACACAGCCAACTCAGGAAATCCCCAACCTGCTGGGTGCTGGAAGGGACCCATTACCAGACAGGAGGCATTTGTTACGGCTCCAGGCAGATAAGGAATATGCCGGATCAAGCTTTATTGCTTTTTCCAGTGCGTGCAGGAGGAATGCAAGTTGGTGTGTCCCTGATTCGATTGGTTACTTCTGCTTTTGGGTTTAGCCCTCCTGTTTGGTTTGTGACTAGCTCGGATTACTGAGCCACACAGATGACATTTATGATCCATTACCTAACACTTTTCTGCAGCAATGACATTCTAGCAGTTAGTAATTCTGAACTAGAAACGAGCTGAACGAAATGGCCCAGGCAAAGGTGAAGGAGTGAGGTGTTGGGGTGGGTTGGGTTTGTGTTTTTTTTTTTTGTGGAGGTAAAGACTGGGTGTTTGGGAGTTGTGATTGTTGGGTTTTTTTAACTGACGCGTGATAAGGTAAAATTAGAACTTATTACCAAAGTAATCTCTGATATTGCAGTCCGTGAAGTTCTGTGTGCATGAAGCTTTTATTTGGCGTGTAGCAGTGAATCACCTAAATGCCATTTCTGGTAGTTAACAACTATTTAAAACATCCTGAGCCTTACAAACACTTGATTAGCATTCTTTCTTCTGCAGACAAGCACCATTCCCAGTTTAAAGCATCCCTCTCCCTTAAAGCTTGCGTTGGAAAGGCACCCGTGACCTTGAAATCAAATATTCAACAGGACCAAAAGAAATACTTAGAATTATATTTTGCTATAGTTGTACCCTTTTGACCAATCTATATTTTCAGCTTTATTGTTGCATGGGATAAAAATGTCCTGTTGTGTGAATGCCAGGCATTTGGTAGAATACTTGCAGCTGTCTGTGGTGTATCCCTCCTAAACTAGCAAAGCTTTGTTCTGGACAGAGAGAAAGATTTTTCTTGCATTGAAAAACTTTAGTAATTTTGAAAAGATAATAAATCTCCCATCCTGTTTAAACTTCCTAGATTTATGTTGCATTATAAGCTCATGCCTTGCCCCACTTCTCTTGCTCTGGCCTTCTTAAGTGCACTAGAGTGCAGTTTTAAACAAGAGCACAAGCTTTAAACAAGATGGGTGACCTTTGTGTAAAACCCCACAATTTAGGAGCAAGTGAGACTGTTCCCTCTGTACTGTTAGTGGCAAGGAAACTGTGCTGGAGATTGTAGCTGACAGAGAGATTTAACTAACGTGCCAAAGCTTCAAAGCACTAACATGCTGATGGCTGTGGCAGCCTCTAAATGTGTGCTCTAACCTCTTCAGATTATTTGGCTCTTCAGAGACTTAGTAAAGCCAGAAGAATGTCCACACCCCTTGCTCTCTGTCAGCCAGAGAAGTGTGACCTGGTCTAGTGGAAGGTGTCCCTGCCCATGGCAGGGGGCTGGAACTAGATGGTGTTTAAGGTCCCTTTCAAACCAAGCCATGCTGTGATTCTGTGACTTCTCCTGGCATCTGCTACTGAAATGTCCACTTTTCCTACAGAAGCACACCAGTTGTTGTTTTCAGAAGCAGCCATTTCAGTAGGACTACAGGAATTTAACGACTTGGTTCTGTTTCACGTGGGACCGTAAACTTCATGTAACTGGGAATGGGAGACTCCTCCAGGAAGGCCACCATCAGCTCTAAAGTTGTGTTTGAGTGATTACAGGGACCAACAAAAGAGGGATATCTAAGGTCACGTCCCAGGTTTCCAGAGTGACTTTATTGGCATCAGCTGAGTGACTGCACGTTTTCATCAGTGCAGGCAGCTGAGATCAGAATCTGGACCTTTGCCTATGAAATACGGCAGGGAGTTGAGGAAAGTCTGTGTTAAATATAGAATAAGCTAAGAGCAAAGCTCTGTTTATGTCATCATAAAGCAGGGAATAAGCCACGGGTGGAATCTGAGCATTCCCAAGCAGCACATCTGTAAATTAATTACCAGGGTGCACCAAAGGAGGCGAAGGGAATGATGTAAAGCCTGTGACTCACCACACTTCTATTCATGTTTTAGTTTGCTGTTTTCAGTGATGCGTGCCTGGCAGAAGAGCAGCATCCACCTGGGATGCAGAATGCAGGGATGTCCTGCCTTCCCCTGTGAGGAAGGTACGCTGAGGACGGGCATGCAGAAATGAACCGAGGTGAAAGGAAATGCACAGTTACTGTTCTTGGAAATATGTAGAATATTGACTCTGTGTGTAGGCCAAAGCCTGCATCGTTCTTCCTCTAGTTGCAGCAATTCAGCTAAAAATAGCAGTTCACAAAGCTGTTCTTTAAGCAAAGTTTCCTGGCCTTAGGCATAACTAGGAAGAGCACTGAATTGTAGGTCCCAAATTGCATCCTTCCTTGTTGCGGACAGCTGTGAGTCACAGGTAAGAGAAACATGTGGTCTCCAGCTAGGAAGAATTACCTTTCTTCAACTAGGAAGAATTACCTTTTTAAGACTGACCTAAGGCTTAGAAAAACAGTTATAATGTTATCATAGGAGTGTTAGCGTTTGAATCTCTTTTTTTCTCTGAACTGTCTTCCCAAGACCTCACTTACCATTATTTTTCGTCTTTCTCTGTAACTTGGAGCAAAACTCTTTCTCAGGAAGAGTGCTGGCACAAGGAATGAGAGTTTGCACGTTCAGCCTTCGTGCTGGAGCTCTATGCAGTCTCCTGCACCACAGGACTGTCGCCTTCCCGAGGCAGCTGGCACAAAGGGCCAGTCAGGGCTGAGAAAAGAAATAGAACACGTGTTCTTTTTGGGGTATCTTTGTGTGTCAAACGTGTCTGGCGCGGGAAGAGCAAGGTTAGTGGCAGCCTGACCCAAAATAACCAGCAAAAGGCACCTCGAAGAGCCGCCACCTGGGCTGCAGGTACCTGCAGGTGAGCCTCCAACTGCAGCCATCCTCTCTGCACACATTTAATTTTATGGGCACAGTACACACAGACATTGCACAGCAAGGACTAAAAATACATCCCTTCCTAATGGTGTGCTAAATTCAATTTTAACTAGTGTACCTTTGAATTAATGTATTCACTGCACTCAAGTTTAAATACCTGTGGATGTTCAGGACTTTTTTTCCCTCAGGGAAAAAATACTTCCTCCAGCTTTCACAACTCTTCTGTTCCTTTCAGTGAGCATCCTGAATGGGCTGTATAAACCTTGGCTACAATTCCTGAGCATCTGCAAATATTTTCTTAAGTGTAATATTAATAGCACGTTATCTTCTAAGGCCTCTCTGCTTGAAGGTCAGCTGAGTATTTTGCTGACATAAGCCTACTTTTGTTTTTGCAAAAGTGGGGGGAAAAAAAAGGGAAGCTTTGTCAGGCCCATAAAGAGAAGGTCAAGTTTATAGATGTCTGGCAGAGATTGCCCTCGGATATTTTCATTTGCAGCTTGGTGGGGACTAACAGGGTTTGGTGTAGTTAACAGGGCATTGGAAAGTCACAGGGTCTGTTCTCTTCCTGTCCTCTAAGAGCTGTGCTCTATGGCATCTTCCTAAAACATTTTTTCCTACTTTACTACTAGAAAAAAAACCATATACATTTGATCAGATACTTATCATGATACTCGAATGTTTGCCTGGGACCATGGTACTACTACAGCTTATATTAAAAGGGAATCATATTTTGTTTGTGTTAAAGGCAAAATGGCATCACTAATCCGATTTGCACTTGACCATTGATGCATGTAGGTGTTTACATACATTCTTTTGGTCTTGTAAATGCGGGGAAAAGGCAGGAGTAAAAATTGGAATAGAAAATTCTTTTAAAGGGAATGTAATTTCAAGGAATTGTAGAGTGCTTTGGGTTGGAAGGAACCTCTAATTCCAACCTGCCTGCCATGGGCAGGGACAGTATATGAAAATGTCAGGGTTTCTTAAGTTTAAGAGTTCAGATTTTTTTAAGAGCTTGTGTTAATGTGCTGTGATTTTTAGAAGATGTTCTACCTCAGAAGTTAAACTCTGGAGCTTTTACAGTGCAGTTATAATTTTCTCACATTTCAGTGTGGACCTTATGTAGCATGCTACAATCCCGAAATCCACTTTTCCTTCCATGTTTTCCTGCTGTAGCATTGAAAATTTCAGCACAACGCGTAGGTATTTCTGAATAGCTCTTTTTCAGTGGAAGTTGTAGAGTGGGGACATTTTTGTACAACCTGATGTGAACTGAATCAGTGAGATTCGATCCACGTTAAAGTTCCCTCAAGACAACACTACTTTATTTTTAATCTGATAAGGATCCCAGAGGGATGCAACAAGTGCCTTGGCAGGGACCAGCTGGAGTTTAGCACAGAGGTGCAGAACTAGAGGGCTTGGTCCAAGTGCCTGTTTAAGAGTTAATGCTTTATAAAACCTGGTTTGACTAAAAGTTGTTCATCCTGACTCACTTCAGGCAGGTGAGACCTGCAGATTTACTTCAGTTCAACCTAATCGCGTGTGAATATCAATTCCTGCTTGACTCTGTGTCTTGCAGGACGGGGTGAAGTTGTATTTTGCAACTGCAGCACATTCGTACTTTAACCCAAATTCTTAAAAATGGTTGTATTCTGCAAAGGCGCATTCCTGGCGTTTGCCACAGCCTCGCCAGAATTGGAGGGTTTGGGATTTGGGGCTGTTTTGTGGCTGGAAACAAATCCGGTACGTCCATACCTTCCAGATGTTTGTGGCCAAGTCAGAAACACTTAAAACAATCAATATTTCCAGTGGGCGGAACAGGGGGGACATGTAAGACCCCCTCGCTCTGGAGGGGGGGGGAGGCTGGGGC
>VZTJ01000943.1:147399-219366 GCA_013397795.1 Orthonyx spaldingii | reverse complement strand
CTACCTGGCGTGGGGCAGCCGCCGGGGAGGTGCCGGGGAGGCGCCGGTGAACCTACTGGGAGAGGAGCCCGCGGCCGGCGCCCCCCGCTCGCAGCCGCACATCATCTTCATCCTGGCCGACGATCAGGGGTTCAGGGATGTGGGGTACCACGGGTCCGAGATCCGGACTCCCACGCTGGACAAGCTGGCCGCCGAAGGGGTCAAGCTGGAGAACTACTATGTCCAGCCCATGTGTACGCCATCCAGAAGCCAATTGATCACTGGAAAGTAAGTTTGCTACTACTTCATCATTCACCTCTCCAGCCTAAACGCTGTTCCTGTTGTAAAGAGCACGGGTGAACCTGATCGGTTCACTTCTGGGTTATCCTATGGGCAGAAGGTGCCTCTCTGGTTCCCTTAAAACCCTTGAATGGAAGGGACTTGTGATAGGTCTGAAATAACGAAATAAAGCTGTCACCCAGCGAGGCAGGAGGGTTCAGCACTGCGAGCTGCCCTGCTGAGTGCTGGAGCACATTGGTGTTACAGCATCACTAACAGACGTGCTAGTTGTCAGTACCGCTGCTATTGCTGGGGAGCGAGCAGCTCCACTTTGCTGTGTGTTTTCCAAGGGACTCAGAGGAGGAGTTGTCTCAGGGAAATGCTAGCCTTACGTTTTCTCCTCTGTGTGCATTGCAGTTGGGTCACGGGTCTCACTGACTTTGCCTTGATGTGAGTTCTCACCAAGGGTTATCCTGAATTTATGAGGTGGTTTCCCAGTGTGTCACGTGTGGAGGAGCACAGGGAATTCAGGCTCTCTCAGCACCCTCGTAGCTGTGGCATCGCTTTTGTCACTTTGCAGACAAACTTTACTCGTAAGCTACTAAAATTAGGTGCCTTACCTAATTGGTGAAAGCACTGGATGGGTGTCATATGCGTTGCCTTAAAGTTGTTTTATGTTGTGGTCTGTTAACTAAATAATTACCCAACCTCAGGGCCTTCTTACATCAGAAGGTTAATGAGGATTAAGGGGGGGAGTTTATGCATTTGAACTGTAGGAACAATTTCCAAATAGCTCCAAGTATGGACACATTTGCTCTGGAACAAAACTGCCTTGTTTCTGTTTAGCTTAACTCCCTTTGACAGGAACAGGGAACTCTTAAAAGAGCAAAACAAAATGAGGGGAAAAAAGTTTATTTTCTCCATTCCTGAAGTATAAACAGGAACAAGGCCATGTTAATACTGCTGGTAAAAGAAACACATGTTAAATAAAACAAGCAACTGGCCTGGTGTCTTGCATCTCCATATGGTAGAGTTGGAGATAATTCCCAGTCTCGATCTAGTTCCCAGACTTGCTGGACCAGGGAGATTTTCATGGAGAGCTGACATGTTATCTAGAGCAAGAATTACACACAGGTTTTTGTTTTGGTTTTATTTTTTTTTCTTTGTGCAGTCTGTGTCTCAGAAGTTATTTGGAGACACCTCCTCAGTCATTCACAAGAACAGAGTTGCCCTGCAGCAACTAAAGCAGCAGCTTTCAAGGGAAACATGTGCCAGGATAGTGTTCAGTGCATCTTGGTTTTCTTTAAAGGCAGGCAGCAGTTGGAGGCCAGGAGCTCCGCCAGCAGCATGTAGCCAGCCAGCTTTCTGAGGATGATGGTTCGGGAAGCAGTGCTTTACGAAGGGAATGTCATGCTGCACAGCAATGACTCACACAGCAGCTGCAGGAACGGGATGACTGGGTTCCCGTGGAACCACGGTGCTGCTCTGGCTCTTGGAGGCTGCAGAGATTGTCTAAACATAAAAAAGAATACAAGTTAAGAGTAACTGTAACTCAGTTTAACTATTTTGATCCTTCTTTAAGTACCTTAAAAGGTAGGCATGTTCTGAGGAACCCTGCTCTTTTTATTGGCTTGCCAGGCAGAAATGGTTCTGCAAATCTGCCTGCTTTGGTTTTGGAACCTTTTATAGGAAAAAAGAAATTTGCTTATACTTCGTCTTTATTTTCTTAGTCTGCTAGTCTAAAGCCCTTAGAGCATTTTTTTGTGTGTGTTGTTCTACTTTAGGGAAAAAGCTGCAGAGAGAGAACTATTTCACATGACTGAGAAATCAGGGAGGGACTGGTGAGCGGTTAATAGACTGGGTATTTGCGAGGCAGGTTTAGAGAATACTGTTTCCATTCTGGCTGAAGATAAATGCTTTGATAACTGCTTCTAATGCCGCCTTAGAAGAGGCGTGTTAATTAAAATGCCAGGATTTGGGCATTTCTAATCCAGGGCAAGTGCTGTTATTTCTTGAGTTCTTAAATGCGTTAGTTCAAGGCTAAAGATCTGCTCATCTGCTGAAGGATCATGTGCATGCTCCATGCCTCGCAATATGCATCCAATGCTTAACATAGTACCAAAGAAGAGTTTAGGTTGGAAGGGACCTTTAAAAGGGTCACCTAGTGCAGCCCCCTGCCATGGCATGGACTCCTTGACCTAGAACATGTTCCAAACTTTACCTCTTGGATCACTGAAATCCAGAATCACAGTCATGAGGGAGCACTGACTCGGGTTGCCAAGTGGAAGTTAAATTTTTGAGAAGGCTTTGAACAGCCCAAGTTCTTCACAGGTCTCCAGGTAGCCCCTCCATGGCCTGTGTTAGTAAAGAGCCCCTTCTTTTAGTGACTGTCCTGTGTGTGAACCAGCACAGGGAAGGAGGCTGGAGGTGGCATGTTAAAAGGAAGAGGCAGAATTAGTTTTTTTCCCCCTGTGCTGTACCACAGCATGGCAACTGGTGAACTTGTATCCTGACCACTTCTAATTCTCTGTCTGCTTTCTCACACCCTGTGTGTAAGGCTTTGGCTACTTTCATTCCTTGCTTTCCCACAGTATTGTCATTTTCCCTATTCACTGAATCCAAAACTATTGCTTTTACGCCACTAGTAGGGCTAGCTTCCACAGCTTTTTATTTTGGGCTTTATTTCTGGGTATGTGGGGAGAGGTTGCAGCTGAGCTGAGCCTCAGGAATGGAGAAGAAAGGCGTGAACCAGTGGGCTGAGGGCCAGTGTGATGTACTGGGGTCAAGCAGGGAGGTGAGGGAGCAGCTCTGGGAAGCAGCTGCACAGCTGGGATGGCAGCAGGGACCTGGGTGACAGGGTGTGCTCTGCCTTGCGCATTGCTGGGACACTGCCCGGCCTCTCCAATCTCCTGCACCTGGACTAAACCTTTGGTCGTTGGGTGTGAGTGACATAAATTGTCTCCAGATGAATTGTTTTGTGTGATACAGTATTTTCTGTGATTGTTTTCTTTTCAAAAGTAACAGGCGTGCCTCAAAAACTAAATAATTTGAGCAGAATGGGATACCTGGCTGAAAGCCTGTAAGCTTAGATGAACATCTCTTGGGGTAGCTGCCCCAATTCTATGCAGAGGGCATTATGCAGTGCAGTGGTATTTGCTGGAGCAATATTTAATTTAGCAAAGGAATTTGACAATTAATACTGACTGATAAGAAGGAATCTAGACATGCTCTGAATGCTTTTGGCATTATTTAGATACCTGCTTCCTCTGGTAGGCTGCCGGTTTTCTGCTGACCATCAGACTTGTAGCCTTGGGACCACAATGTGCACTGGAATCCATCTGGGCCACAGGAAGGTTCCTCATCTGTTCAGGAGTAGGGATCTCTCTTTGTAGAATCTGATGCACAGCTGGGGTTACAGATCACTGAGAATCTGAACTCCTTTTCTGAGTCATGGAAACCCTACACTAACTTCAGGAATGAGTGTTGCACTGTGGATGGAATGCGGAGATGGAAGATGTTGGGAAATGCTTAAAGTCTGGGGAAATAAATCCTTTTTCCCCCTAGGATAAAGTGGAATATTGAGAATGGGCTTATCCAAAGCAGATAGAAATAGACTGTATAATCAGTAAGCATAATCTGATTGTTATTGTATTATAAGTGATTGCATCTGTTATCTAATTCAGAAATATCACACATTTATAAACATATATATATATATAGCTATATGTGTTAGGCATATGGCTCCAGGCATCCCTGTGTAGTGATACCTAGTTCAGCGTTAAAAATGACAATGTTTGAGCAAACTAAGACTTACTTTGGCAAGCAGAAGTGGACTAAGTACTTTGAACTGAAAGCAGTGTAGCTGACTTGAAGCAAACAGCAATACTTTACTCTGAGGGGTCCGAGTTTTTGGTGAGCCTCCTCTTTTCCCTGCCTCCTGGGTGCATCATGGCGCAGGCTGCAACTGCAGCAGTGTGCTGCTCTGGGAAGGAGCCACACAGTGGTGCGTGACTGGGAAGTTACCTGCTGTGCTCTGAGCTGCTGTGAAGGCTCGTGGAGCCTTGGCGGGGTACTGGGAAGCGTTTGTAACACTCCATTAGCTCTGTTCCCTGGTCTGTAGTTAACAAAATATGAGGGCTGCAGAATATCAGCCTTAAGTACCAGGAGGTGACCTGATACTTTATCTACTCTGGAGTAAAGAGACTTGGCAGTCATTGCTCCCCAGTTTAATTCTGATCAGTGTTCCCATTAAAACCGGGATGATGAAATAAAAGGCTCTGATTAAATATGCTGGTAAGATAGGAGGGCCTGCCAGCGTTAAGGGACTGTAGTGATATTGAAAATCATCTTGACAAATTAGGGACATAATCTGAGAAAAAGTAGAATTAAAGCCAGCAGCGATAAATAGAAGGAGATGCTCTGCTGAATTCCTGAAGCAGGAAGGAGTGTAATAGGCTGAGGATGGTGATCAACTCCTTAGACAGTATTTCTTTGGAAAAGTAGCTGGAATTACAGTGCATCATGCACTGAGTATGAGGTCAACAATGTCACGCTGTTACCAAAAAGGCAAACATGAGTTTGTGAGAATATGGGGCCTGGTAGGTGTGTGAAAAGCCCTTCTGCTCCACGGCTGGAGCACTTTTGCCCAAACTTGGGCATCATTCTCCAAGAGAAACGTGTACAGCATTGGAGAGTGTCCAGAGAAGGGTGATCGGATATCTCAGAGAGATAACGGGGGGAAGGATCAGAAGAAACGGCGTTGTTTAGTCTAAAGAAGAGAAAAATGGGAAGGGAGTGGTAAGGCTCCGGTATTTTAAGAGTTGTGCGGAGAAAGGGCGTAGTGTGTGTTCAGTGTCGTGGTGGGTGGTGCAAGAAGTGAGGGGCTTTCTAGAGCAGGGAAAA
This sequence comes from Orthonyx spaldingii, assembly GCA_013397795.1. Classification (NCBI taxonomy): domain Eukaryota; kingdom Metazoa; phylum Chordata; class Aves; order Passeriformes; family Orthonychidae; genus Orthonyx; species Orthonyx spaldingii. The sequence goes on along the minus strand of VZTJ01000943.1, from coordinate 214,206 downwards.
CTTTGGGTTAGATCACTGGGAGAATGTACAAGTGTAAAGATTGTGAAACACTGGCATAGCTGGCTTTGAGAAATTGCTAGGTTTCCGCACCAGCAGTCATTAAGATCAATATGTCAGGAATGACATCATGTAGTTGAGTCTGTCTTGGGGAAAGGGGTTGAACTGGATGGCATCTCTTCCAGCTCGGATTCATCTGTGCCTCATTTGAAGTACAGATTAACTACAGAAGGCCTTCTGAGGGACACTGTGAATAAAACACTGCTAAATGACAGAAACAATGTCAGCATTCGCTCAGAGAGAAAATACTGTGTGAAAGTTTAATTTCAGTTTTCTCCTAGAAATTCCTGTTTCCTGAATCCTTGTTTCTCTGGAAATTTTCAAGATTTTTCCCCCTCAGCCTCATAACTCTTGAAGTATGTCATTGTTTATTTCTACTGACTTCTTTCAGGACCATTTGTGGGATGGCTGCCAAAGATGTTGAGGTATCTTTTTCCATGTTCTTATGTCTTGCGCTTAGGATGACATTGTCCATACATACATACATATGAAGCACACACAGAGAACAAGTAAATAGTTAAATGCAAGGACTTCTTTTTCTTGTTTTGTTCTGCCTCTGTTTGCTCTCCTCTGTTCCATGGAAAATTAGATCCAGGGACTGAGCTGCTGTGGAGTATTAAGCTCTAAGAGGTCTGTCCATATCACTGTAATTATTAGTTGAATGCCCAAACGAGCATGTGGAGAACAGGGCTGGAAAGGAAACTACATGCAAACAATCGAGATAAAAAGTAGCACATGGAGGAAGTAGCAACGTGTAGGACAGGTTGTGGTAACTTTTTCTTGTATCACTTTCTAGCAGCCTCAGAGAATATTTTTGATAGTTAAAGTCTGTTGCGTGGAACAAAGAGCATTACCTGACATCTATGACTATATAATGGAAATTGATTTTTGTTTTTCATTTTCCAATTTATACAAAGTACAGTAAGCTAAAGAAATATGGTTGGAAATAAATTTTTTAAATCTGTGATTGTAAATTATCACTACTCCAAAGAGTTTGTTATAGACTTTTATCCTGTGGTTTGGTTTTGTTGGGTGTTTCAACTGTAAAAGAGAAATTCTATTCCATGGAAAAGTTAAGCTTAAAATAATTAAGAAATTTAGCTCTTTTAGCATTGTTCCTGATACATGCTTTGTAATTGATGATACATAGTGCTGCCTGTGACAAGAAGTTGAATATTTGAAGGAGTGGCAGCAGTGGAGTCCTATTCAGTTCTCACTTTTCACTGTTGCACTCTCTTCATGAGACCCTTTAAGTGAATCAAGATGGGTGTCTGAAAATAAAACTGGAAGTGAAAAGAAGGGGTTTACTTTCCTGTCAAAGGATTTAGACCAAATTAAATGGGACAAATTAAATTAATGTTTTCATTAAAACACTTTATGTTTCATAGAAAGATTTTCCAGATTACTGAGCTGAAGGTCAGAAGAAGGGAAAAAATCTTATCTACATTCTTTCTGTCTCTGTAACATTTGTGTGGATGGTAATACCACCCCCGGGGGTTTGTCTTCAGAACTGTGCGTATCTTAGTTCAGGGTTTGAATTTTTATTGCACTTTGGGTTCTAAATGAATCTTTGAGATTTCCTCTTTCCCCCATATTTTGTGCTTGGCTTTGTACTGATTCATAGTCAGATTTTCTGTGCTGCGGTGAGGTTGCTCCATTCTGGAATATCTGTTCCAGAATGAAGGAGGGAACTTTACCAGCCTTTTTTCAATCAATGTAAATAGCACAAAGCAAAGGAAGATCGTGCCTGTGTGAGTGATCTTGTGTAGGATGTGTTAGTTTTCTCTGTATCAGTAAGCTTTTTATCAAAGCTGCCCAATTTATTCGTTTCCTCACTTAAAACCAGTAGACCTGGCTACTGACCTCAGCTTCTCTCTGTAAATGTAAATTGGGAGGCTGGAATGCAATAGGAAGAGATCAGAAAAAAACCAAGACAACCCTAATGGATAACAAATTTAAAGGATTAAAACAAAAGGTGTTTTAACCATTGAGGTTTGACTAAAATACCTCTGTGGGCTGTGATGAAATTGCAGAATTTTAAATAGGGAACTTTATTGTACCTATGGGCTCATAATAGGAAAGCAGTTAAATGTGTTTCATCATTCTAGTTCAACTGCAGTTGTAATACATTAATTAGTGGTGTCAGCTATCACCTACTTATTAATTCAGGCTGTTATCAACATAATATCAAACTCTAGATTGGAGTTTGATAGGATGTTGCTAGAGTTGAAAAACAGATCTGGGATAATTAAGTACATTTTAATCTGCTTCAGACACAAAATTATCTTCCCAAATGCATCTCTGCAGAGACTGTATTAGATAATAAGCATTGAAGTAGACATTATTAATATGATAAGTATGTTGTGGCCCCAGAGCCTTTATTTTCAACCTTGGGGCATAAAATTCACATACCCTATTCCTCATTTTTCTTACACTTAAAACACCTGGTTAATGAGGACATTTGTGCCATGGCAGCTTTCTCACTGTCATGGCACTCTGATTGATTGTAAATTGAGGAGTCAAACTAAATTACTTTGGTTTTTATTTTACTTTTTTTAAAAAAATTGAAATATTAATTCAGCTTTTTGGAGTACAGTTTAATTCTAGTTCATCCTCTTACCAGAATACTAGCTGTTTTCTAGCCAAATCTCTGGTGTCCATTTTCTAATTCAGTCTACTTTTATCTCCATTTATGCATCTTAAAGCATTCCTTCCCTGAAAGGGAATTTTCTCCCATTATAAGATAACATTATGTAATTTTTCTTAGCATTTATAGAACACAAGTGGGTACCAAGGTACTGCTTTAGAGGCGATCTCTGTGATAATAAGCTCTCATGAGAAATTAGTTCCCTTCTGTTTTGAAGAGGCAGAAAATTACAAATTTGAAGAAACACTATAATTTGGGGAAAATGGGAAGCTGAAGGGAGTAGAGAAAATCAGTCTCAGGATAGGGGGAAGCAGTGTAGGATCTTTAGACTAAATATACTTTAATAGACATACTGTTGCCTCACAAATTGTACCTCTCTGAATGTAATAAACTTTGTCAAAACAATATTTACCATCACATTTTATATACTCGGTTTTAGTTGTCATGGATCAGAGTTGATGAAGTCATAGAAAACTGAGTTTGAGGGAGCCTCTGGAGGTTGCTGAATTAGGTCTCTTGTCAGCTTATATCACACAGCAGGGACACGCTGACTTTATAAACTCTTCTCTATTATTTGTTTCCTCCTGGAAATAAAAAAATATTGCAAAGTATTCAAGAAATTGGAATCTTGACTCTTAGGGAGTTCCCTAACTTTACCATGTTGTCCATTTTAGTAAAGAAAACCATTTAGTGAACTTTTTCATATTTAATATTTAATTTTATTTTTTTTTTATTTTTAAGGGCCAACTGATGTAATTAGTGACTTTGTTAATGACCACAGCATAATGGCAGCTCCTTCCTTAATTATTCCATGGTCCCATTTTCAAGAGCCTTCAGAGGAAACTATTTCAGTCTGTTTGCTGATTTCTCTAAAGAGCAGGTTTCTTTTTACTTTTGTACATACTTGACTACCATCATTCCACATTAATTCTAATTTGCAGTCTGTTTAATTCTTAGTTCTTAAATTATGTTATCGTTCCGACCTTTCATGTTAAAATTTTCAGTGGAGGGGAGGAAGGAACAACTTCTGTCTTGTTTCTCCCCCTGTAGAAGTACTCTAGGCAAAAAAAATGAAGTATTTGGAGTGTTTGCTGCTTGGTTTATAGCCCTCTCCTTCTTACCAGCCTCTGTTTTCATGTTTCCTACTAAATGTGACCTGGAAGTGCACTGAGGTTTAATAGCCTGAATTCCAGCTGTTATCTGCTACAATGCCTCATGTTTACCAGTACACTGATTTAATGGGGGTTTTATATATATATATANTACAATTTTTTAGTTAAGTAAGCACTACAGCTCGACCACAGCTTGTTGCTTCTGATGCCACATTCAGAGGGTGGATTTGTTTTAGCATAGTTTTCACACTTTTCACCTTTGCCAGAATGAAAAAACAACTTTGAGCTGGAGTCCACTTACTAGGATGATATATATATATATATATATATATAGATGTAGCTTTTCCTGGCAAGTCCTTAAGGTGCTTTTGAATCTGAAAAATTGTAACGTCGAGATGCTTCTTGCCGTGGGTCCGCCATATATCTGAGTCATACCTGCTTGCTTTGGTAACAAAAACACTGAGTTTGTTACCATTAACCATGGTGAGTCACGGTGATGCAAAATGAAATTCGTGAGCTACTCTGCTTTGCTTTTCTTTATAAAAAAGATGCAGCCTGAGACATGTTAAAAGAAAAAACCAGAGTGGAACGTTTCTGTATTAAATGATTTTGTGTCATAGTTGGGGTTTGGGGGAATTTGGGGGACACTTCTGCTCCTTAACAAATTATTGATCTTCATGATAAATGTATTTAGGGTCAGAAGCAGGAGAAACAGCTCAAGCAGTCAGTCAGACAACCAAGATTTTACTTCCTGACCTTGCGATTGTTTGCCCAGGTTTCATCCCCCCGAAGCCCTTCCTGTGGGGTGAGGGTGCCCATCACACAAGGGGTGAGCAATCCCTGTGCTCCCCAGTTCCCTGGGATAAGGTTGTTGCTTGATTTGTGTTTCTCTGGTAATGTAAGTGTGTGTTTTAGAAAATGAGACTATTTATTAACTGACCTGGTTGCCAGTTCCTTCTGCAACCTCCCATCCTTCTAGGGGGAAACCACAGGAAATTATTCTCTCCACAGTAATACTGGTGCTCTGTGCAGCCTTCCCATCCTGTCCTTCACGATGCCTCTCTGACCTTTTTCACACTATCCCCAGAAAACACTCAAGCCTTTCAGGTCGTTCCAGAATTAGTTTGAAACATTTGCAGCCTCCCAAACCTCTCCCAGGCTTTCCTGGATGCCAGCCCACCAGGATGTCCTTTTGGAGTCTTCTCTCTGCTTCCAAGGCCAATCAGTTTGGCTGCCAGACTTAAAGTCATTATTTTCATTTTCCCCCTTATCCTGCACCAAGCAGAGGAAGAGCCAAACCCAGTCTTTTCCACAAGAAACAATTGTCTCACCCTGTCCTGTAGCTCTCTTAATTCTTCAGATATTTTTTGACTGAAGAGCAGCTTGATGTGTCTTTCAGATACAATCAGAATTTATGTTCCTGTTAATCAGTTACTGGCATGCATAAAGCTTTGTATGTGTAAAGAAATAATATTTATACTTGCCTTATCAGAGTAGTTTAAAGCTGGATTAATTATAGCTAATCACAGTTGTAAATACACTTCAAAAGGTATAAAAGGTAATACTCCTTGCACAGTTCTGAAACCATTTTAAAGCAATTTAAAAGCCTGTTGTCAAAGGAGATTTTCTAATAAATGTTTGATTTTGTACCATGTAGCTTTCCATTGGCATTGTATTTTAAAACTGGAAGAGAAAAGATGATACTATCAGGGAGGAGAAGGAACTTTACAAAGGTTGTGCTACTCCCAAGAGTGTTTGGAAAAGAAAACAAACCTAAGGCACTTGGAAGGAGTTCAGGGATTTCTAATTAGATATGACATGATATGATAAGTGATGTGATATGATATGTAAGCACGATTATTCACCTTTTAAGTTCACCCTTCTTTATTGAAACCAAACCACGCTTTCTTGATTTACTCCAAGCCCTGGAATTTAGTTCTCTGCTACTGCCAGCCTGCCTTAGCAGTGCAGGGAGATGTGTTGCACTTGTGTTTGCAGGCTGCTGTGAGAACAAGGTGTTTCCAGGAAAGCAGATGTTTCTTGTCCGCCCGCAGCATCCTGGGCTCCACAGTGACCTGGCTGCTCCCAGCTCCAGTGGAATGAATGGTGTGCTTTGGGTACAAACTCACCACGTGCTGGTGGAGAGCTGGTGTTCCTCAGCTGAGCTCTGTGGATCCACCTGGTTTAGTGTCAGAGAGAATTCCAGCTGGACTTGTGGATGGTGCTCTCCAGAATGTTCCCTCTGTGGCTCCTGAGCTGACTGACTTGCTGCTGGCCAGTTCGGAAGGGATGGAACAAACTGGCATTTGCTGCTTTGTGTCCACAGAGAACTCTAGAAAACAAAGTTTTAAGAAATCCTAATCAATTACCTGATCTATCCTTCTTCAGAAAATCATTAAAAAGTATTGTTTAAATATATGGGAATAACTTGTTCCTGAAAATTTTCAACAGAGATTTCCACACTTTCCCCAGGCAGTCTTAGCTGTAATTTGGGTTATATAACTTTTAAACTGTCTAACTTCCATCTTTCCTCCTGCAGTTTCAGCATCTGATCTCTTGGCAATTTTCAAGTGAAGAACTTACTTTGCTACAAAAGGTGATAATCTCCTGTACATCTGAGTCTATTATCACATCTCTGCTCTTGCCTTCTCCAGCCTGAGTAAATTCAGGTCTTTCCGTCTTTCCACACAGATCTTGGTTTATATACCTCTGATGGCTCTAAATGTTCTCCTCTGGACTTTTTATATCTGGGCCTATTTTTTGTTGAAAAGTGTCATCCAGAACAGGACGCAATGTTCCAGCAAGAGTTTGACCAGTCCTGCCTTGATATTTTTTTCTCAATCCCAAAGTTACTAAAATATTTTCACACTTGAGTAATTGGAAGGCAGCACGTCAACTCCTTAACTGGCATGAATTTACCTCAGCAGAAAATCTGGGCAAAGCGTCTGTTTATCAGAATGTTTGAGGCTTTTCCGCTGCTGATGGGTAGGAAATGTCACAAGGACAACAGATCTTGTACTATTTTTACAGTTCAGCTGTGATCTGCCAATTAAACCAAGCTGATCATCCTTCTGGACTCATTCCTGTGAGAACTCCCACGTTCTGTGCAGTGCAGGGCGAGGTGTGCTCAAGCCGCACCATCCCATGATAGGATCACGGCCAGCTTGGAGCTCAGTCCCCTTTCTCAAGGTTTGGATACGAAGCAAATACATTTCTTTTTTCTCTAACAGACCTGGGAAACCTGTGTTGTATTGCCTTACTTAAAGCAGGATGTCATATTTTCCTTAACCCCTCATATAGATCCCGATAAGACAAAGCTTTTTTTCACAGCATCAAACCATTGCTGACTGACCCTCAGGCTGGGCTACCAGCAGGCCCAGATCTTCTTTTCTGCAAGAAACTAAGTTTGTGCCGTTGATTATTCCACTCCAAACACACTACCTTGAGGTTATTGTAAGTGAATTGCCTCCTGTTCAGTTCAGGTTATTCCTCTAATTCAATTTCCTTTTGAATTTCAACTCTCCAGCAGGCAGTGCAGCAGTTTGATGAGTGCAGATTTACAGTCTGAACAGGTAATGGAATTTAATCTGTATAAATTTCACCTTAAACATATATTCATAACCCCTATGAAAATAATCACTCAAAATGTAATTAACTCAATTGCTTTTACTAATTCCTCACAGACGTACTTTAAGAATGTAAAAGCCTACAGCTTAAATATATTTATTCCAAATTCTTCATTTTACAACCTGAATTTGCCAAATAAATTTTCAGGGTTAGTTAAAGAAATCATACGGATATATCATAAGATGGTTTGGGCTGCAAGGCACCTTAGAGCTCATCTTGTTCCACCCCCTGCCATGGACAGGGACACCTTCCACTATCCCAGGTTGCTCCAAGCCCTGAACAACCTGGTCTTGGACACTTCCAGGGATGGGGCAGCCACAGCTTCTCTGGCAGCCTGTGCCAGGGCCTCACCACCCTCACAGTAAAATGTCTTTTTTGTGATGTCCTTTTCAGCCTTGAGCTTTTGGAGTCTTGGGGTGTTTATGTATTTTGATTTTGTTTTGGTTTTGAGGTGTTTCTGCTCACCCTCCTCTGTGTTTCTGGTTCATCAAACAAAAGAATCATCTCGAGTTTTGGCATTCCAATGTGAAATGACCCGTGCCATTGTCCATGCATCCTGCTTTGCTGGAGTGTTACTGGATGTCATCTGCAGGTATTAAATAAGGATAAGAATAGGTCGATTGTTCCATCTTCATTTGTTGCAGTATTTCTCTGAAGAAATGAGGCAGGCAGTTTCCCAAATGAGCAGACAGCCTTCTCTGTAGCTGTGGTGTGCTGAGGCTGGCAGGACACGGCTGGAACAAGTTGGGAGTCCAGGCTGTCCTGGTTTGAATCTTGATTGTGGACCTGTGACAGTGAGCAGGGAAGGATTTGTTTTTTACAAGTTGTAAAAGATGAAGTTGCTGGATTATATTTCATCACTAAAAATGGTCTATGTTGCAGATCAGGATGCTGGTAAGTCATATGCAGGGCCAGAAAACTGATAGGCAGGTACAGCTCCTGTATTCAAAACTACAGGTACATTTGTGCTCTTTAAAATTCTTATTTCTCTGCTGAGCAAAGACCAATCTCATTAATTAACGGACACTGACATATAAAGACATTTTCTTAAAAGACTGTTTGAAGCTTTTGGGTCTTTTGGGGTAGATATATGGTGTTTAACAGCAAGGACATTTTCTACAAATTACTGCTGGGGCTTCATTAGGTTTTAAAGATTAGAGATGCCCAATTAGGCACACTCTAGGTGTTTCCTCTGCTGCAGCTAATACTGGCTTTTATTAGAATTGTGACCTTTATTTGCTTTTGAATCATGTCCAGCAAAATGGAATTGTCACTCATTATCAGTGAGTTGGATTTTGGTTTTGGGAACAAACCATGCGTGCTCTTACTTGTGCATAAGAGTTTCTTCCTAGCCAAAAACCATGGATTATGATGAAGAAGGGAGGAAAATTAATTCCTTGCTAGAGTAAAACATTAAGGAATTTGCCAGTTTCTTTTTATAAACTGGCATTACTGGAGAGGGAAGGTGTGTTGCTCAGCCATTCTACTGTGGCAAGTAAACTTGCTGTCTCACTTGAACTCAGCATTCTGACAACCAATGTACATGGCCAGAGTAGTTGGCTTTAAAAAAACACAGCAAAAGTGTACAAAGAAAACCCCCACCCTTGTCTAGCCTAATTCCCTTGGCTTGCATGAGGGAAATCTTGAATTTAGCAAATGGAACAAGTGTGCTCCAAGCCTGCTCTGTTTGGGAGCAGTTGATAAATTGTGTCAAAACAGTCCTGCATACTTGGAATTAAATCCTGCACATTTTTGAAGAAACACTTGCAAATGTTACCACTCTGCAGAAGTGTCTGAAACAGTTGGTGCTGGTACAACACTGGCCAGGCAGGAATGGAATTAAAATATTTCCCCTCTGCCGTCTGCTCAAGGCTTATCAGCTGCTGATGCCGTAGAGAAACTTGGTCTGTCTGTAGTACCCTGATCCAAACTGAGAATATTTTCGTGCATAAACATTTTTTAAAGAAATCTTTCAGCAACTTGGGCTTTCACAGCGATGCTTTAATTGCAGTCAGGTTGTCTCCCCACAAAACTCAGCAAAAACAGAGACTGATTTTAGTGGTTCTTGTGGTTCAAAAATTGTAGTTTTAAATTTTTTAAATTGGTTTTTTTTACTTTATTCTTGTTGCCAAAGACAGCCAGTGACTGTACTTCATCTCCCACCCTGTGCTGGGTGAATGTATGTAATGGGTGTGGGGAAAGTGTGCTCCATGTTTTCCTCTTCCTTTCTCTTCTGTCAGGCCAGTGATGCTCCATCAGCAGCAAGGGACTAGGAATGTGACACGCTCAGTGTCCCTGACCATGCCAGGAGCGTTGGAACCAGCTGATCTTTAAGGTCCCTTCCAACCCAAACAGTTCTGGGATTCCATAATTCTAATTCTGTGATTTGCCATTAGTGTCTGTTTACATTGATACATGTTTAGTTTGTTATCTAGATGAACCTAAGTTTAGAAGCCAGTGATGTCTGTATTTACAAGATTTTATTTAATACACACAGTTTTGCCGTGGTTAAACCAGAAATAATGCGTTAAACACAAAATGTCATTCCCTTGAAGCTATAATTTGATATAGCACTTAGAAATAAAAGCGTGGATTTTCTTAAATAACTTGCTTAGTTAAATAAATCTAAATAAACCCAGACAGTCCACTTAGGCAAGGAGTAGGCACTTGAAGACAGGAAGTACATGGAAAACAGGAAAGTGCACCCACAGCAACACATGGAATTCTAAATGCAGCCGAACTGTGTGTTCCTTCCCGGGCTCTGTCCCCTGTTGGGGTTGTGTCCTTGTGGTACAACTGGAGATTGGCATGCCAGGGAACATGACAGGGAGAGAACAGATTGCTTCCCTTCACTCAAATAGAGGATTTAACTATTTATAGCACTTGGGTGTTAGTACAGAAAAAACCAAGTGTGCCCAGGCTGGGTGTGTTTGCTGACACCACTTGTTCTGAATTCACACCTCATCAATCCATTATTTAAGGAAGTGAGGGAAGAAAGGAACGGTGTCTTAACTGGGGTAGATGGACGATAACATCAGGCAAGCGAGAGGCCAACCTGCGCCTGAGCCAAAGGCAAAACTTTTTCTGGGAAGGAGAGCATGATTCTGTGTTCTGTGATTGTCACCATGAACATGGGGAAAGTCGCTGAGCAATGGACACTGCAGCTTGTTGGGTCTTAAACCTTTTTTTGCTACTTCAGCTGCTAGCTTGCTTTAGGATGGCAAACTGCAATGTGCAGGCACAGTTTTTAATTTTTGTCATTTCTCTTCAAGAAAATAAACTACCTGCAGGTAGAGAAAGGTCGTCAAATGCTTTTTAAAAAGCAGCTGAAGCCATGGTCATAATTGGGAAGAATTTTGAAGTAGGAGCTATTAAGGTGGGAGAAGTGGAATTTTTTAAGCACATTCCTGAGGGAGTGAGTGGGAGAAATCATTCTGTCTGGTGAGAGCATGAAATAATGTGTGTGCGTTTTGGAGGTTTATTAGAAGGCAAAGTGTGCTTCGTGTGATTCCATTTGTTTAGCTACTTAATTCAAATCTCCCTCTTCCATCTATAGGCTAATCAAGAGCTCCATAGTAGTCAGGCACTTGAAGATTTTACCCATTGTCAGATTGTTGTTTTGTTGCATTTTCGCATCTCAATAACACACCTTGGAAACTGCAGATTCAAGGAGAGAATGAATTTTCTTCTCTTTTTTTTCATCCCAAGAGAAGGCAGGAAAAAAGAAAAGCTAGAAAAGCAAAAGAAGTGGATGGGCAAGATACAAAGCTTTTTATTTTGTTGGCTCCAGTATTGTGTTTCTTACCAGCAGAGTATCTGCAGCTGTATTAGCTATGTTAGCTCTATTATTACCCATAATATAGCTGATAATAGGGCTTGGGTGGTCTTAGAGCAACCTGCTCTAGTGGAAGGTTCCCTGCCCATGGCAGAGAGCTTGGAACTGGATAAGCTCTAAGGCCCTCCAACCCAAATCACTCTGTGATTCCATGGCCCCGGTAAGGAACCCCAGTGACCCAGAGAGGCTTTTATTCCAGCACATAAAATCCTGAAATGTGGCTGATGCAAAGGATATTTATAGGCTCAGAAGGAATACTGAAGAGAGTTTTTTTCCAGAGCAAATGAAATAAAAAGGAGGTTTGTTCACAAGCAAGTGCTCTAAATCATGGTGAAGCTAACATCTTAATTTTGAGTCCAACTGGAAAGAGTTGGAACGGCAATCTCAGACCCTGTACAGGGAATGCAGGTAATCTCAGAAGAAAAGGAGGTATTTCCTTGTCAAACCAATCCTTCCAGCTTAGATCCTGGAATTGGAATTGGCTGCGTTTTCAAACATAGGGTTTCATCCTTCTTCCCACAGGAATGAGAATGAAGACAGATGGGAGGAAGTGGAGGGGGAAGGAAAAAACCAAACAAAGGCACTTTTCCTGAACTGGGAAAGCTTGGAGGATTCTAGAAAACTTCGTCAATACAGAGCTGTTTAGCAGTGTTGGACTGGGTTAGTTCCATGGGCTGTGTAAAATGCCTTGCATTAGGTATTTATTTTTCCATAGTACTGGGAAATCTTGGGCACTTTGTGAAGCACCAGATGGTAGCCTGGGATTGCCTTGTAGCAGCCTGGGTATCGCTGGCACCTACAATTCCAGATATGCAATAAGACCAATAGACATGCCTAGCCATTATTTTGCTGGTGAAAATCAGGATTTACATTACTCCACACTGAAAGAGAAGCTATTCTTCCCTTTTTCCCTTTCTGATTTTTTGTTTGGGGGTGGCTAACTAAAAGCATATAAAGAATGAATTAAAAGCTGTTTGCACTTTATTCCTTTAATATATCAGAATACCAATGTCTCCAGCAACCTTGCTATTAAGTGGAAATTTATTGCCCTTGGAGTTGACTTGTAGCATTGGCAACAAACAGAATTACAGTTGTGGGGTTTATGTTGGGTTTTATTTGACAGCCCAGGTTGATGCATTTCTCAAAGCACTTGAGATGCAGTTTCAGAGAGGCAAATGAGAATCAGTCAGCGGGTCAGAGCAACACAGTTCAAAGGCCCATAGTTCATAAAATATTTATGTGCTGTTATAAAAGTAAAGAGGAAGGGGAGCTTATGTAACAAACCAAAAAATGAAGAGCCAGCAGAAAACTTCCTCTCCCATCCCACAACTGAACTGAACTTACATATTTCCAGAGAAAGTATGTCCAGCCATGGCTTTTCCACAGTTATCCCAGGATGTCTGCCATTTCAAATCCAATATTTCAGTTCTTTGCTATTCCATTGTTCCTAGACGGATGCATCATGTCCAAGCTATGCTCACTGTGACCAACTGCAGAAAACTACTTTGCCACAAGATTTTTTGGTTGGGTTTTTTTTTTGGTATAATGATGCAGTCTGCAAGGGAAAAGGGGAAAGAGGAGAGCGACATCAGAAAAAAGTTCCACTCTGATTCTAATGTGCTTTTTATGGATTTTTTATCTTTCCCTTCATCTTTCATTTCTTTCTTTCCTCTCCTTTCTCCCTGGTGTGATGCAGCAGTCACCCTCCTTACCAGGAGACATGACCGCAGTTCCCCCAGGTGACCATCAGTATTGCTTCCCTCTTGATGAAGCAGATTAGATGAGAAACACGGAGAAACTTCCAAGTCAGAGCCAGAATGCACATTTAGCCCAGACTCTTGGCTCCCAAGGAATGCAAGCAGAGGCTTTACAGACCTTTTGCTGCTCTCCCAATCTGCTGCTGCTGACTCTTTAGCCACCTCCCCTGCATTTTGGTTTTGAACACACAGACTTAAGCCTGAGTTTGAGAAGCAGATGCTTGACTTGAACACAAGTAATAGCAAAGAAGTCGGTCCTGCAGTTCATCGAGCACTGCTCGTGAAAAGCTGGGCATGAAATGGGCTGTTGAGGAATTTTACAGTCATGCAGCCAGATTGCCAGGATTCAAAATACATTAAGTGCTGAATATTGAACAAGCCAACTGGGAGAGTTCGTGAAGAACCAAGGCAGCATGGTTAAGTTGCAGGGGCGCATTGATAGAACAAGTTGAAAATGCGTTTGATTGTGTGCATCCACTCCTGTGAGAAACCTGGTGAGGTGATCCTGGACAAGCCCAGTGCTCTGACAATATTTGCAAAGTTGGCCATGACTTAAGCGTGCTTAAGTTGTACAAGTATACACAGGGGTGTTGATTTATGCTTGGTGGGACAAGTTCTACACGGCTGTCACTAATGGGACAATAGAGATGAGAATGTTGTCACCCAGTGAGCTGACAGGCTTCCTGGAGGGTTCACAGCTTCCCCTGGCTCCTTGTCTCCTGTGTGACCCACTGGAGCTACATCCCACAGATCTGTTAAGGGAATGGAAAGGCCTTCTGCAGACAAAGCTGAGCAGATTTGGTGCTGTGATTCCAACTGTGTTCCTGACTTGTTCCCATCCCCTGAACACAGACACTGCTCTGTGGTGGTGTCTCCACTCGTCACCTCTCTGTGCTGTGGTGCAGTCCTAGCACAGACGCTGCTACACAGTGTCAGCAAATTGCTGTGGGGCTGGTTTACTCCTCCTTTAACCCTCCAGAAGAGGAAAGATGTGTTTAGCTTTCTCACTCAAGACAGATGCAAAGCATGCCTGATTCTTATCTCTTCTCCTTCCTCCTTACCCTTTACAATCCCCACAATTCCCAAATTCCTCTCCCCACCCAGAAAAGAATGTTGAAAATAGCAAGAACAGTCTCTAAATGATGGTGCTTTGTTTGGCATTACCCCATTTTGCTAATTTCGATGTTATTGCCAAGATTATTAACCACTGAAATACATTATTTCACAGCCTGGGCAGGACAAAAGTTATTTGGAAGCCTCGGGTTTATTTGCCACTGACTGAGTAACTTTCCACATAGTTAATTGTGTTTCAGAAGAATTGATGGGTTATGATCTTGCTGTTGTATTTTCCAACTGGTGCTTGGCTCCCACCAGAAGCCCTGGGGTTGGAGATCAAATGTGTAGGAGATGCTTTTCTGTGGTGATGATGATAATTTTAGTTTGGCACCTCTGAGAGAACAGAGCATGTCCTTTTCATTTTGAGGGACCAGATATTTTTTAAGGAAGCATAATAATGCAGATTTGGAATCAGTAGTCTTTTGTCAGTTACTGTAACTTGTAGTGATTTCATGGAGATTGAGGGATGTGTTTTTGAAAATCCCTGTTTGTGTCTCTAGCTGTGAAAAATATAGACTAGTTTCTAAAATTCTTGTGGAAGTGCACTTAATCAGTTCAAGAACACCCAGTTGTTTACATCCATCTGTCTCCAAGGAATTTAAGCAGGTATGGAAGCTCTGTCTGTACAAAGGGTTCGTCTCAGGTCAGAGCTCCGTAGCTATTTAATGAACCATGCACTGGTAAATGCTAAATGTGTTTCCCTTTCTCCTGAACAACTAATGCTTCTCAAAGAATCACTACTTCTACCTTTTAATTTTTAGCAAGTGATCTACATTTTCCAACAGGTGTTTGTCCTTAAATCCCTTCTCACCGGGTATGTGCTTCTAATACTACTCTATTAAATAAATGTTTTCAGACAGGGGCAGAAAGCCCCACAGAAGGCAGCAAGCTGTGCTGATGGTATCTCTACATAGGTACCATCATGTATTAGGAGCTGTTGGATATGTTGAATGCACTCTGCCAAAACTTCGTGTGTGTCCCATTTACACCTCACTTTCTTTTATCCAGTTCACTCTGTTACATGAGTCATTCTTATGGTATTTTGTCTGAGATCAAAATCACCTACTAGCATCTTAAATAAGGCACAGCTTCGTTAATACATTAACATTTTATAGCAAATATTTTATGTATGCTTTGTCTGCTCTTATACATAATTGCTAGACATGTGAGAGACTGTTTGTAGATTTTTGTTGGACCAATGGCAGTAAGGCACCTATTTCCGTTCCCCCCTTTATTTTATGCTCCATTTTATTTCCAGGGATGTTGCACCACAGCCCCAGTTCCTGTTAGGCTTTTGGCCACTGCCTCAATGCAAGCAGCAAAGCAAGATGTGAGTGAGGAGCAGTGTGAATGAGAGCCGGGAGGGATTAGGGAGTGTGGCAGTGACATCCAAGAGAGCACTACTTGTTTTACTAAGCCGGATTTAGGAGGGAAATAAAGAAGCATTTTTCCAAATCTCTTCATTATTCGTCTCACAGTGGCCTAGAAACAGATGTGCTGTTGACCTCTGTCCCCCATTAACTCCAGCTTGTTCCCGTCTCTGGTGTGGGAGGCTGAGGGAGGGAGAAATGCAGCAGGGTGGTGCGAGGGGGCTTTGCCGTGTCTGTACCGTGGCGTCTTGCAAACCATCAAATGTGACACAGAGAGTTCTCCAGTTCCATCATATTCCAGCTCCACAGAGCAGCCTTACATTTCTCCTAGCCCTTGCCTAATTTGAGCAGGGAACAAAGGTAGCAACTCAAATCCATTGGTACAGGAGCAGAGAGCTCCCTGTGAAGTACCACAGAGCTTCAAGTACCCTTAGTGACAGGACAAGAGGGAGGGGCCTCAAGTTGTGCCAGGGAGAGGGTAAGGCTGGATAGTAGGAGAAATTTCTTCACCCACAGGATGGTCAAGCTCTGGAACCACCTGAAGCTCAAGTCACCACCCCTGAGAGATTTAAAAGATATGTAGGTATGGCACCTAGGGACATGGTATAGTGGTGGAATTGACATTGTCAGGTCGCTGGTTGGACTCCATCCTAAAGGTCTTTTCCAACCATGGGTTACAGTGAACTGGTCACGTACCTGCTGAAGTTGCTTTGTTCCTTTTGAGTTCCAACATGGGGTGCTTTGAATATAGACATTTTACTTCCCTTTTTAGTGCTGCAATGTACAGTGTGTTACTATATCTGATGTCGTAGTTAAAAATTGTCACAGAACTGACTGACAGCCCTGCAGCACTGCTCCCCACTCCTTCTCCCTGTGCTACAACAGCACACCTACATCCACTCACATACTGGCAGTGAAAGCAGTTCCTTCCCATGTGGAATCTCCCCTGTGAGTAAACAAAGATGTTCCATTTCCCCGTGTTTTCAGTCAGGAGCCTGTTGTCTGGGGCCCAGGTTAATGCACTACCTCATGATCTTAATCCATGGTTTCTTTGGAAACCACACACAGTGCCTTTGTCTTGATCAAAAGTGAACTTGCATGTGGTGGTCAGTTCTGAAAAAGGGATTTTAATATAATATTTCTCAGGTGAATCAGGAAGTAGAAGGAAAATCTAGTAGCCAGCAATATGTGACAGAACTCGTACATAACTGCTGGCAATCATGGTAAATAAGTAGGTGTCTGTAAGCACTGTATTTTAACAAGACCATTGACAAACTGGTTTAGCATCAGGGTGAGGCTCGTTTGCATTCTACCACATCTTTTATCAGGACTAAAAAGCTCATTTTGAGCTTTAGCTGTGTAGTGCAGCAGACATAGTTCTATCCCTGCTCAAAGGGATGAGTAGCATAAAAGACTCAGAAGCTGATATCAAAGTGTCAGAAGGACAAAAGAACTGGAGGTCAGTGTGGATGGTCAGGCTAAAACTATGCAGAACCCAGAAGACAGCATCTCTTGGCTTCCAGCCCTCCCTCCCTTTCAAGGTGAGGTTATTCCTCTTGCTAGTGATTCAGTGCCGCCGCCGTTGCCAGTAATTGTCAGCCCAGAAAACCAACGATATTGTTGAGAAGTCAAAATGGGTCTTTTTTCATCCACATAAAGCTGTTCTTCATATTATCAGGGCTGTGGCTTTTCTGGGAAAATGACTCTGGAGTGGCGTGAAACAGTTGTGGGTGGTATCTGTCCCAGGATACCTGTAGGGACAGCAGCAAAGGGCATCGCTCCCTCGCTGCCAAGAAGGAGACCTTGAACAAGAGGGCTCTGGGTGGGCACTGCAGCCTCTGTAAAACTTAAACTTGCCTTGCCTAAGTGAATTACACACTCAGTTCTGAATAACACCTTATTTCATATGCAGCAGCGTCAAGTGCCACTGGCTGAAATGTGTAATTAAACTCTAAAGTTCTACAGCAGGTATCCTGCTGTCTTGGACTGCTGTGTGATACACCGGGGATGAAGGGAGAGATAATAATTTCCTTTTGATTCACATGTGCACGTTTTACAATGATGTTATGTGGTAGAATGCATTAAGTACAACAAATAGAATAACAGAGTTTAGATGAAACAGAAATAATCATCCAAGAATATTTCTTAATTAATCAGCATTCCCAGTGAACCTCTATATGAAGAAAAGGAGTTTGATACATTAATTCATAGACTCATTTTGATACTTTGATGACTCTGAGCAAAAATTTATCTAGAAGCGTATTCAATTGAAATTGATGGAATTATCCTTTTATTTAAATAGGTACATGTTGATTAAGGGGTGCAGAATCTGTCCTCTAATAGAATCTTGGAGACAGTTGAGCTTGAGACATCTAACAGAGTAGGATAATAGGAATATTAAAAATACTGAAGAGCAGTTGTGGCTGTTACCACTTGATCGTCATACTTTTACAATAATGATTTATCTCTGATTTTAAATTACTGTCTTCAAGACTTAGCCAAGGATTCAAAGGAAACTTAATGGCCTATGATACACTTATGCTCAATAAAGCAGTGGAACTATGATGTTCTCCTATGTCACACTCGGAAATGGTGTGTTTATGTAGTTGTTCAGTGGTTAATAAAAAACTACAGCTGTCACAAAGCTTGGATGTTGTCTAGGTATCTAAAACACTTGAGATGTCTCTGAAGCACCACATAGTCCTAGGTTTTTTTCAATGTCATAATGTTCTTTAATTATAAAGCAATTACCTCTCTCAAATGATACCATATAAACTCACAATGTGGTAGTTGTTAACTTGTATTTTACACCTTGTCATTGCACCCTCAGTCATCCTTGCTGTCAGTTCAAGGTCATTTTACAGCATTTAGGTTGATATAGGCTCCAAGTGCTGGATGTGTGAATAAGACATAAGGACAGTTTTAATTCAGAAATTGTACAAAACGCTCAAAATGAGTACATTAATTAGAGAGTAATGTAAGACAATAACTGTTTGGCTGCTACCTTAAGGGCTGCCATCAAGTATGTATGTCATTTTTGTGAGAGATGTCTTCCTATGAAAGGCAACCATATAATGACTATGTGTCACGTCCCTTAGGTGCAGTCACTGAATAAATTCTTCCTATACAAAGATGAACCAGCTTCCCTAAGCTGTCACAGAAGTAGGTGGAGAATATTTCACACATGTGCGTGGCAGGTTTTCATTTTTGGTCATGTAAAAATGCCTGTGTTACTGGCATTTAATGTCTTCTTTTAGACAGAATGAGACACCTTGAAGTTTGCCCTGTCTGTTACAGTGACTATCCTGGGATATTGGAAGACTCCGGGGTGCTGTTATCCCAGAACAGCAGAGAACAGAGGCTGGAAGGAAGGCACCTCTCCTTTACAAACTGGGATGTGCCATGTCTGTGTCCCCGGCACGCTGATCCCACCCCAGCCTTGCTTCGGGAGTACCCGAGGCAGGGATTCTTCTGCACGCGATTTTTAGACTCTATGTATCTCCTTTTCTTCTGGTTTTTCTCCTGCACAAGTGACCAGAGCAGGACTAAAACTTCATCTCTAACTAATCACAGAGTCATTTTAGGTTTCTTTCCCTTGTAACATGGTGATTAAGTGTCATATCCGCTGGGATCTGTTGTTGCTGAGAGCCCAGAATTTGGCAGCGAGGTCTGGATTTGTGGTTGGCATGCAAAGCATTTCGTCAAATTGTTTTCTTTCCATGTCACTCCCATGTAGACATGAAACCGCAAGCGCCGATTATGCAATCACACATTTTCCCCCTTTTTCCTAAATGAATTACAGTGATAAAGCAGGAAACTTGTGCTCTGTATCCACAGCTGCAGCAAGCTGGGAGCAAAGAAAACAATAGCTGCATGTACACATGTGCATTCCAGCTGCTGCCAACTCTCACATTCTTCCTTATCCTTGCTGTCCTCCCATTGGAGAAGATAAATTACCTCAGTGACAGGAAAGGTTGGTATCAGATAAGCTGCCAGTTTAATAATGTTTGGTAGAAAATCAGAATTAGTGTATGAAAGTACTAATTGCAGCTTGATTTGAAGGGTGATTTAAAGTTCAGGCTTCTGGAACCAGGGAGAGTAGCTCTGAGGAAATGCAGATGAAGGTTGCTGTTCCTTTTCCCTCCCAGCTTGGTCCCACAGTCAGACATTTTCCTTTAAAACTCACAGCTCTAGAGACAACAGTTGCTTTCCCGCTGTTCACAGAGCTCTGCCTCACTCCTGGGGTGCCAGTTGCATCTGCAGGAGATGGGAAGATAAAAGTGAGAGGATCTGGTGCATATCCTGGAGATGCAAAACTGTTGGAATATAGAGCTATGGAAAACAGCATTTTGTGGTGTGGTTCCTCAGTTTTCAAGCATTTCTAGGCGCCAGGTGATAAAAATCCCTTTAACAAGATAAACAATACCAGGGCGTAAGGACATTATTTAAATGACCAAGTGCCAAGACAGGTGTGAGATCAGAATTTCACAATGATTCCGAGGTTGAATTCATGCATCAAAATCCAAATAGCATTTGGTTAAACGAGGATACCTCAACTGCTGCAGGTCCTTGGAGAAAGGTCACAGGAACAAAACTGGTAATATTATTACTTTGCAAGTAAATTGCTTCTTTATTTTTCTTTTCCTGAATCTGATGGAAAAGCCTTAACTGATTTAAAAACAACAATGAAAAACTTGAAAGTAGGGCAAGATACAGGATCTTCCAGATGACATATTTGCAATGGCATTGCCAGAGTGATAAAACAGTAAATAATGTGAGTTAGACTTTTTATGTAAACACTTGGTTTAGAAGTAGATACTTTCTCTGCTCTGATTTATAAGCATATAAAAATTCAAGGAATACAGCTGAGAATGAAATGAATGTATGTGTATGTCTGAGTGAACACTTCAGGTTTGATTTGTGTGGGCTGACACAAGTGAAAGTCTGTGAAGGTTTGGAGTTTGCATTTAGTATTTCATGTTGCATTTTCTTCTCTGATCCATTTCCACTCGTAACCCACCTTCCCCAAAGTCCCAAAGTCATGGGGCAGGAAATAAAAATGGTTAAATGATAGATAATGAATGATAGATTCACTGTAGAAAATTATATTTTTCATCTGTTTTTGAAAGCTGAACTGTGCACTCATATAGTGCAGGCTCAGGGTTCCCTGGGATAGGTTCTGAGCAGTCCGTATTGCATGAAAACTTTCATGCTGGCCTTTAGAAGTGTATCCCATGGGATTAGACACAGTTGCCGTAGACTGTAAACACGGAAGAAATGGGATAGATGGGACTTAGCGTAACCTGCTCCTGTCCAGAACAGAGACTCAAGCGTGCTACCCTAAGGAGTGCTGAGGTGCCACTGCCTGCTTTGGCTCTCAGGGGAGCTTGGCAGTTGGAAATCAGTGAAGTCAAGACCTGTCATCAGTCTCTAAGTTAGGAAAAGAATGGAAATAAGAAGGACATGAACATTTAGAAAACATTGTGCTTATCAACAAATTTGCTTAATAGCAAATGAGAGAGAAGCACTGTGGCTGCGCACTCTGGCTTTGATGTCATCAGTCTGAAGGGACCACGACTTGCTGATGGCTTGGCAGCAATTCCTGTCAGTCTGTAATGGCTTTATTTGTATCTCATTTAAATCAGCTCAGCTCTGCCCTCTGCCCCAGTGTCTCTTGGATCAACCCACCCCTTTTCCAGCTTTACTTTGAGTTTAGTTTTGAACACCTTAGCATATGCAGCATGAAACAT
Source organism: Orthonyx spaldingii (assembly GCA_013397795.1). Classification (NCBI taxonomy): domain Eukaryota; kingdom Metazoa; phylum Chordata; class Aves; order Passeriformes; family Orthonychidae; genus Orthonyx; species Orthonyx spaldingii. The sequence continues at coordinate 192,935 of VZTJ01000943.1, read as the reverse complement.
TTTGTTTTTATGGCTTCCAAAATCATTGTTTTCTGTGTTTTTTACCTGGAATTCCTATATTTTAGCTCTTGTGTTGTACAAATAGTTTCAAGTAAGATATCAAAGACTCTTCTTTAGTAACCCCTAAATCTACATTCTAGACTGGTATCAACTTGTATTTTGTTACTTTTAACAAGGAAATGCACAATCATCAATAACGATCCCTTTAATTTATGTAGCATGCAGAGCTCAGTGCTGTCACTCTCTATGGTAACTCCTGGCAAATGTGGACTTTTTATTTAAAATATTCTTTTCTAAATCCTGGGCTAGAGTTTATTATTTTAAAAATTGAGATTTTTTTTCAACATATCCTGAGCTATGCAAGCATAATAAAAATACATTTTCCACATATACTAACCAGAGCTACGCTAGCAAAAGTGCCTGAAATTAGAAACTTCCAACTGAGCTTCTTTGTTAAACTTCAGTGAGCCTTAAAAGAATCTCAGTTTGAAGACAGTTAATGCAGTATTTGAAAATTGTGAGAGCTTGAAATCAATAATGTTGTACATGCACATTACAAAATTAGAAACATCCCAGCTTCTTCCTCAGTGCAGAACCCACCCTGAAGTCAAGGGGGAAAACACTCAATAGAAAACTCCTTAGGGAAGGAGTTTTTAAGGAAAGCTGGTTTGGCCTACACATGTGTAAGGCTGCGCAGGGGATGTGAGGCGTGCCAGGAGAATCTCCTCCCCTCCACAGAGCTTCAGTCCTGCTCTCTGCTGCCGGGGAATAGCAGTGGAAATGTGCACAGATTCTGTTGCTGATCTGCTCTGTGGATGAGAACTGGAGACTAATTCAGCACTACTGAGGGCATCAGAAGGGAAACGAAGCCTCCCAGTGTTAACACATTGCTCAAGCTCAGGTCTAATTGCCTTCAGCGTGCCTGTGGTGATTTACATCCACAGCACTCCTGCACTTCAATGTACAGGTGACCTTCAGTGACTTAATGGTCTCTGCACCTTGACACTGGAGGCAGGAGTGGTGTGAAAGCCACTGCCTGAGCTTTGTGTCACTCTAAATTAAAACAGGAAGGGAACTCATGTTGGAGAGGGGTGTCATGAGCTCACACTCAAGAGGGAGGATTTATTTGTTTATTTATTTATTTTAAGAACCCTCTGAAATATTTCTCTGAGCATCCAAGAGGCAAAGGGCTGTGAAGTCATCAGGATGTTCCCAGAGGGAGGCTGTTGCTTTAAAGTTTGCCCTACAAACAAGAAAACAGCTCAGTGTGTCAGTGAGCCAGCACCGAGCAGCTGCCTTGACTGCAACACTTATCACAGTGGGTTTACTGTGAACATCTGAGCAACACACCAGTAAAACAAAAACAAGAGTACAAAATGCACAAAGAAGAGCCATCCCTGTGTAGCAAGGAGAAACGAATTTTCAATATGCCTGAACATTTTGCACAAATTTTACTTAGTTCCTTGTTCTGCAAATTTCAGATTTCTGGTATTCTAAAAGAGACACCTATGATCCAGCAACTCAGAGGAGTAGGGAGAAGGAGAGCATAGCACATGCATATAAAGTATTCCCAAGTCTTGAACCCCTGCTCTTTATACAGACTCTTGTCAGTTTATTGCCTTTATGTAAATAATGCCCATGAAGGTCAAAGTCTAAAAAACAATGAAATTAGATTCTGTGGCCTGTCAGCATTTGTCTAGATTTGACTGGTTACTGGTGCTGAAATTGTAATAATGAATTCCAGACTATTCATAGTCCTAACTTGCTTTCTGCATTTGGGATTAAATTCAACCAATTTATTCTAAAAAAATGAAGTGATGAAATCTATAGGTTGTATCTCACAGACCTTTATTTCATGACATTTGGTAAGCTCATGACTTTATCTGCTAGAGAACTCCCCCAAAATCAGCATCTGCCTCTTAATCCCTTTATGTTTTGCCTGGTTCAGTTTTTTTCCTTTTGCACAGTCTAAAAACAGTTTCAGAACAGTTGTTTTGAGACATTTTTCCTGTTGCTATTAATGTCATTTGCTTCTGTATCATCACTGTCTTTTGCTTAGATTAGTCTGCTTTCCTATGAATGCTCTGCAAGTCCTTTGAAAATTAAATACTTTCACTGAAAAAGTAATATTGGCACATAATGGATCAATTAGAAAGGCATGTGGTGTAGAAAAGTGAACAAATCTTGACTAGTTTTGTAATAGTGAACAGTCTTCTGGTAATCAAAGGTTGCTATTTCTTTGAAGCATTTCTGTACTTGAAATATTTTGACTTAAAATGTATTGGTTTGCAGATTTGTCTGTTACATGTGTGAGTATAAAACTGCGTGTCTCTTTGTCTGTGTGCCTGTAGGTATATTCTGAAGCACAGCCATGCCAAAAATAGCACACAGACACACACACATCTGGGAAACACACCAAAGTCTCCTGCAAAGAGGCGGCAGCAGGGAATATATGTGCATAGAGATGGATATATGTTATATGTGCATTGTTGCCAGCAGATTGAATAACTTCCTGAGGGCAGTGCTGAATGCCTCTATGACTGAGGCTAATTCTTGATGTCTTTTGGTTCAATATTTGTCAGATTAACAGAGTAGGAATTTCATGCTTGGATCTCTAGTTGAAAAGCCCTCGCTGGGGAATCTGGTGTTTTAGGAATTCTTGGTGAGAATTAACGTTGTGTGATGATCATGCTTTCTGTGTAGGCATTGCTAAGAGGCAGATTGGATTGCAGTGTTTTGCAGATTCTGTGGCCTGTTCCCCTCAGGCCCAGTTTCTCAGTTTCTGGAGGAGAAGGGTAGAAGGATCTTTGTCACAACAGGATCCCTTTAGAGAAAATGCTGACTTCCAGCAAAATTAGCTTATTAGGGGAGAAACTGCCCAGCTGGGACTGGGGACTGACGCTGTGATCGAGGAGGCTGTCAGAGTTAAGAAAGCAGAAACTGTTGACTAAAATAGCTGGGTAGGGACAAGGACTTTTCCAGTTGGATCAAAAAATGGGAATTTGCTGAAAGGATTTAACAAGGCGGAGGAAAGAGAAAGGGAAGGAAATGAAATGCCTTGTGGACATAGTTCCCTGAGGAGTCCCAAACACGGAATGAGCTGAAGGATGGGGCACTGCATGCTTTCCTGCTTGTAGTTTACCCGTTTTAAGAGGAGAATTTTGCAGCAGGACCATGGGAAGAATGTGGGAGTTGGGTGTGCGTGACATTTCTTTTGCAAAAGCGAAGGGTAGATCCTAGAAACCTGTAATATTCAGGGTGTGCTTTAACTCTCTCCTGCAGCGTCTCCTGCATTGTCAGCACCAGCCTGTGAGTTTGGGGACAATTGTGTGGCAGGGCTCCAGGTCCCCAGCCTGGTCCCAGAGACAATGCTATGCAGAGAGGCCAGGGGGGCAGAGCATAGCAGCAGCACTGCAGCACTCTAGGTCCAGAGCAGCACAACACCCAGAGCTTCTGCAGGCAATTAGTGAGACCGGAGCTTCTGGTTCCGTGGAAATTAGCTCCAGAATTAAATGGGAGTTACACAATCCTTGCACATTGCCAGCCATTAAAGACAGCTATGGCGCCTTCGAAGATCTTGGCCAGGAAGTCCTCATATGAAAGCAGGCTTTAAGTTATTTATGGACAGCAGAGCCTAATGGTTTTAATTTTCAAGATAGCTCAGGAGGCCAATCAGATTGACAACACCAGCAGAATGTGTCAAGAAGCCCCAACTCCTGCTACTACAAATTAATAAAAACTGGTTTTGGGGGAGATAGGCAGTATTGGTGGACCTGGCTGTTCTATGCATGGCTGAGAATTGAACCTATTCTCCCTATTCTCAGGGAGAAGTTGTCTTTGGTTTACTATCTACTGTTACATTCTGGTTTTTAGTGTCAAACTGATATAAATATATTTGCCCTTGATTTTTGATACTTACTGCTGCCCATGCTGGATTCATTTTCTAATCATGTGGAGGCCATATGTATTCTTTACACGTAGCCTGTACTGCACTGCAGAATTTATTATCCCATCCTTTAAGCATACTGCTCTTACAAGCTCAGAGCCCAGCATTTTTATATGCTGTAGATACCTTCACCGCTAGCAAATTATGAGGCACTGTAAAAATTGTATTTATCCACGTAACTTTCTATAGTCCTTGTTAAATGGAGACATGTGGTAGAGAAGAGGGTGCCTCAAAGTACCTGTGCTCCTGTATATGTAGGTATTTTGAGTAGCTCAGATCATGGAGGGAAATGTTTCATCCGGCAGTGAGGCAAGGACAGGTTTGATAGTGTGACTGAGCTAGTTTTTGAAAGCAGCACACACAGGCACTGAAATATTTCCAGAGAAGGCTGTGGCACGCATGGGGATGTTTTCTGTTAGGGGTAGGGTATCCCTGCACCAGAGCATTTCCTCCACCAGCCTGATGCCTGTCTCCTCCTGCCTCCAGGTACCAGATCCACACAGGGTTGCAGCACTCCATCATCCGGCCAACGCAGCCCAACTGCTTACCTCTGGATAACGTCACGCTACCTCAGAAGCTCAAGGAGGTCGGCTACTCCACGCACATGGTGGGCAAGTGGCACCTGGGGTTCTACCGCAGGGAGTGCATGCCCATGCAGAGGGGCTTTGACTCGTTCTTCGGCTCGCTCCTGGGCAGCGGCGACTACTACACCCATTTCAAGTGCGACAGCCCCGGGATATGTGGCTACGACCTGTATGAGAACGACAATGCCGCCTGGGACCACGACAACGGCATCTACTCCACGCAGATGTACACGCAGAAAGTGCAGCAGATCCTGGCTTCTCATAACCCCAGGAAACCCATATTCCTGTATATTGCCTACCAAGCTGTCCATTCGCCTCTTCAGGCACCGGGCAGGTATTTTGAACATTACCGCTCGATAAACAACATCAACAGGCGGCGGTACGCAGCCATGCTGGCCTGCTTGGATGAGGCCATCAACAACGTGACCCTGGCTCTAAGGAAGTATGGCTACTATGAGAACAGCATTATCATTTATTCTTCTGATAACGGTGGGCAGCCAATGGCTGGAGGCAGTAACTGGCCTCTCCGAGGAAGCAAAGGCACCTATTGGGAAGGAGGTATCCGTGCTGTCGGGTTTGTGCACAGCCCCCTCCTGAAAAACAAAGGGTCTGTGTGCAAGGAGCTGGTGCACATCACAGACTGGTTCCCCACGCTGATCACCCTGGCAGAGGGGCAGATCGACGAAGACATCCAGCTGGATGGCTACGACGTGTGGGAGACCATCAGCGAGGGCAGGCGTTCCCCGCGGGTGGACATCCTGCACAACATTGACCCCATCTACACCAAAGCCAAGAACGGCTCCTGGGCCGCTGGCTATGGCATCTGGAACACTGCCATCCAGTCTGCCATCAGAGTGAATCACTGGAAACTGCTGACGGGAAACCCGGGATACAGCGACTGGGTGCCTCCGCAGGCCTTCAGCAACGCGGGTCCCAACCGCTGGCACAATGAGCGCGTCTCCTGGTCAGCCGGGAAAACTGTGTGGCTCTTCAACATCACGGCTGACCCCTATGAGCGCGTGGACCTGTCTGCCAGGCACCCAGAGGTGGTGAAGCAGCTGCTGCGGAGGCTCTCGCAGTTCAACAAGACCGCAGTGCCCGTCCGCTACCCGCCCAAGGACCCTCGCAGTAACCCCAAGCTCAACGGAGGAGTCTGGGGGCCGTGGTTTAAGGAGGACGAAAAGAAAAAGAAATCAGATAAAAGCAAAGGTGCAAATAAGCAGAAGAAGAGCAAGAACAAGAAGAAAGCAAATCGGAAAAAGGGGCAGTCGTTTCATTGCCGATCACGTCTTGCTGGTGGGTAAACTCTAAGCAGGCTCCTTCTTGGCCAGGTCTGAGTCAGCCTGGCCAAACTTTTTGAACTTCTGATGGAATAGACTAAAAATGCCAGTTCTGCACTATGGATGAAAGTTGTCATCTTTTAATTTTGTCTCTGATTTCACCAGCACAAGATACCTTAACACTTTGAGTGACCATGGGACAGACTTTCTTCTCCACAGGATGAGTGGTCCTCACCCATCACTGACACATTCCAGATAACAACAGCAAAAACATCTTGTTTCAGGAAACTTAGCTTTGATGGACAAATGATGGTTCCTTGCCTTAATTGGCTGAAATCTTTGGAGAGCATGGAGATGTTAATGGCAGATGTTCTCAAACTGACAGATGGTTCGGAGGGAGAAAGGAAAAACAAAACCTGAGAACCTCTATGGGTCAGTAAGTGTTAGTCATCAACCTATGACATGTTTTGGTATAACATAGCAAAAACTGAAGCCATCAGGGTAACTTTTCTAGAGGTGCTGGGGAGGGGGGCATGATAGGAGGAAAGCTGCTTTAAATTAGATTTTGTCCATCTTAAATAAATCTGAAATATTTTTAACATTTTCTAGATATGCTGAACTCCCCCCATTTGCAGTAAAACACATGACCGGCAAGCACACGCCACGTGTAATTTATTACAGGCATAGACAAAAACACATCGCCAGAGTGAATGTAATAATTAAACACTTTAAGATAACTATACAACAATATGTAAAAGATATAATTTATTTTACAGCACAATCCTTATTTCTCTTCCATTAAACTTCCCGGCTGATGCAAGGTACCCCCTGCGTGTGCCAGGGTTGTTTGGGTTCTTTTAACTTTGATTTTTAAAATTTTATTTCCAGCCTGTCATTCAGTTTTATTTAACAGATCCATATCATCAGTACTGTAAGCCAAGGAAATACTGTATACACTGCTAGGATGAGGGAGGAGAACAATTCAGGTGTGTCATGCATTATATATTTGCCTCCAGCGGTTTTGAATGTAACAAAGGGTTTATTTAATTTAGGAGTCACATGAATATTGTTCAGTTTCTGTATAGAAGCTAGGCCATCTTGATGTTTGGGGGGAAAATTCTACTTTAAACTTTTTATTTATGTACCTATTAAAATAGTTTATTTTTATGGCATTCATAAAAGTAGTCTGCCTCTTTTTTGCATCCAAGATAGTAATTTTGGCCTAGCTTATTTTAAACAAACTCACACTCAAGTAAACTGTTTTATTACTATTATTTTTGGTGCAGGGATGTTTTATGACATTTTGCTTCTGAAACAGAATTTCTTCTCCCAATACGTATATCATTTGAGACATGCTTCAAAGTTTGCCCTTTTCCAAGGTGTCTACATGGATGATGGATGCATGGACTGGCTGCACATTCGTGGTGATCTGTGGTAATTGATAAAATGCCCACACACATATAAGCTTCAAGATGAATTATGTTAAGTAAAATTGATGATTCATTTGTTGAATGGCTATAATGTATTTTGGTAACATTTCAAATAAGCCTACTTTTCAGCAGTGTGTCACTTGACTCAGAAATTATATCAATGGATTATGGTTGAAAAATTGAGCATTCCTAAAATCAGTGCACACAGAAATCTGAATGAAATCCAACTGTCCAGCACTCCAGCACCCGCTGACCTTTTCCAAAGGCAACTAACTGCAGGTATATATTGCCAAACCCCAGCAAATTGCATACTTAAAGCTGTAAAGTAGCATAAAGCTGCCATTAACAAAGCACAGAAACAACTCAGGCAGCTCATAGAGTTATTTCTGTAATGAGTATACTGGGGGCAACACGGGAATGGACTACTTGGATGATTGCATGTAAAGAATAATTATAAAATAATGGTGTGTATCTGCATAAGTGTTTAATATTGTCACTGTTATTTTTCATGCTGTGTGATCCTTCAGGTGACTAATTAATTTCTTAGAAATCTGTCTAGCTTTTCTTCACATCCACACTACTCAGTGAGTAATCAGGAACTCAGATGTTCTCTAAATTCTCATTTTTAAAAACATGTGCCATTGATGTCCTTAAAAGAAATGAGAATAACGTCTTGAGATATTATACCCCAAAATGTGGTATATAAAATTCATATCTGTGAGAAAATACGTTGCATTTTCCAAGGTAGTTTTAAAAACACCAAAATTAGGTGTATAAGTTAAACTGTATAGAGAGAAAGTAAGATATTTTAATTTATTTTGGCATAATAGCAGCAAGGTAGTGTGATAGAGTGTTATCCTCATAGAATTAATTATTGCCCTTTTCCCTGAAGGTTTTATGGTGGCTTTGGCTTTCATTGTACCAAAGCAGCCAGAGAGCATTATTCTCTGACAACGTTTTATTCTATAATTATTTATATCTGTTCTCTCTCAGGCAGAATGGGAGTCCTTGAAAGTAACGAGTGCAAGGCAGAACAGTGGATCAGTTCTCTGTGTGTTAAATAAATGTGCCACAAGAGTAAGTGTTTGTAGAGTACACAGTGGGAGTACATTTCCAATGAATTTGATATTTTGATCTAGTAGAGGGCTGAATTTGGCTTTAGAGCGGGGTAGGAAATAGCCACAATTTAGCTGCATTCTTCAATTTTTTGCTGAAATGCTTCTGATATGAAAATAACCATGTCTGCTCTCACACAACACTTGTTTCCTCACTCCAGTGACACAGTAGTCTCTGGTTTGTGGGGATGCTGCATAGCTCTCAAACCCCACTCTCTGTTTGCCAAGCTCTCAGTAGCTCGTACACTCTCCCAGCAGGACTTCACAGCTTATTTACATCAGCAAATATGTTACATGTCCAATCTCGGGCAAGGTTTGATAGGTAAACACTGAAAAAGAGACCTGGAGAAAGGATGGGGAGTGGTAGGACAGCGGGGAGGATTTACTTCTGATTTTTAAAGTTGTCTTAGGCTTTCTCCACACTCTGTGTGGGCACAAGGAAAAGGCAGATTGGATACTAACTCTGATCTGGTCTTAGTGACAGCCACACCTTCGGGGGACCAGCCTGTTCTTCGAAGAATGTTGTCTTTTCCAGGTTTTCTCAGTTTTATTTTAAAGCTCTTCACAAATAATTTTCTAATGGTATGACAATTTTAATGTCATCAGTCACTTTTAAAGTTTTATTACAAGTAAAATCATTATTATTGTTGTGGTGGTGTTATTTAGTTTGACATAAAGTTGGAGACAAAACACTCTTCTAGCTACAGGTAAGAGGAGTGGAAGGCAGTGCTGGGAAAGGAACCAGAACTGTCAGTGTTTCCCTGTGGGTCATGCTGGGAGATGTGAGGGGATGGCTGTGCAGTTGTGAAGCTCAGCCAGACTTGCAGACTTCAGAGCCTGAGGGCACAGTGAGGTACTTGGCAAATTGTAAACAACACCCCAAGTAAGGCACTTGACAAACTTGAACTTTGTAAACTTTAATTTAGCCAAACTTAGCCAGACACAACAGGGCACTTACTAAGGCATTGCCTGGAATTTTTTAGTCTGGTGTGCAATATATTTTGAGAAGAAGGTAGGAGAAAAAAGACAAAGGAGGAAAGTATGTAGGCAACACTCTGGGATCCAGCGTGCTCTGAGCTGCCTTTAAACGCAGGGCAGGGAGCCCTCGGCACAGGGGCCCTCTGCTCTGCTCTGCTCTGCTCCCCTGGGGCGCTTTGATGGACCCTGTGGGGCCCACACGGACAGACGGTGCCATTTTGGGTGAGAGGGACAGTCCGACAGATTGGCTGAGGGCAAGGGGGAAACAGTCCGGAAACAGTCCGGCATTTTGTGTCAGCCTGCGGGGCACTCCTCCATTTTGTGTCAGGCTGTGGGGCACTCCGACATGTTGTGTCAGCCTGTGGGGCACTCCGACATTTTGTGTCAGGCTGTGGGGCACTCCACCATTTTGTGTCAGGCTGTGGGGCACTCCGCCATTTTGTGTCAGGCTGTGGGGGCACTCCGCCATTTTGTGTCAGGCTGTGGGGCACTCCGCCATTTTGTGTCAGGCTGTGGGGGCACTCCGCCATTTTGTGTCAGGCTGTGGGGCACTCCGCCATTTTGTGTCAGGCTGTGGGGGCACTCCGCCATTTTGTGTCAGGCTGTGGGGCACTCCGCCATTTTGTGTCAGGCTGTGGGGGCACTCCGCCATTTTGTGTCAGGCTGTGGGGCACTCCGCCATTTTATAATCAGGGTGTGGGTCGCTCCACAATTTTGTGGCAAGCTATGGGTCACACCGCCATTTTGTGTCAGGCTGTGGGGGTACTCCGCCATTTTGTGTCAGATACTAAATTCCTTCTAGTGGCATTTTTCAGTGTAAATGGGGGTGCTGGATCTCCCACGTACTACTCCAAATGCAGTTCAGGAAATCACTGAGAAAAGAAAGAAAGAAAATTACTTTTAGTGTGTTTTATAGGATTTTTTTTTCAGATAAGGAGATGTATGAACAAAGGACTGTTCCTTCTCTGACTGTTAATGTGCACTATACTTAAGTCCTGGAAGAAGTATCTGTTGGTTTTCAGCATGTAACACTCCCAGATTAATGCAGATTCCTTTTGTCATCTGCCTTTAAACCAAGTGAATATTCATCAGCGACGTTGAGGCAAAGTGAGTAAAATCTGGTTTACTTCATACTAGAGGCACTGTTAGTTATACAACCAGTGTTAGGTACGCTTGTCCAAAAGATAACATTAGCTCAGACAAAGATACTTGAATGTGCCTGTTTGCTCCTGACTTAATGAACTGTACTCTCGGGACAGCAGAAGCTTTTCTGTTGCCATTCTCCATCTTTTATTTTCTGCTTTCCAAGAACAGGCAAAGAATGTGTATTCCCATGGGGAAAAAAGGAGCATAAGATTTAATTTAGCGGTTAAATAACACATACTCCACATCAGCATCCTATTCCTGTTCAGAGGAGTACTCAATAATGTACATGATTTCCTTTGTGTGGAACATAAGTCAAGGTCTTGATGAAGTGGAGTATTTGTGTCAAAGACAGGCCAATGTGAAAATACAAAAATGTTCTCTCTTCCTGAATTATGCTTCCTGTTTTCGTCTCTGCCAAGCAAGCTAATAACAACAAATATAAATACAGATAACCACATGAAAGAAAATACAACTAAGTACCTGGATTTGAGTTAAAGGTGCAACAAAGGTATAATCCGTTATATGGCTAAAACTTATTTCATAAATTCCATTCATTTCAGGTATAATCTGTGTAACATTGCTGAAGTTTAGCTTGTGACTGAAGTAACAGAACTGATTAGCAGCTGTTACTGTGAATTTCCATAATGAAGGGAGAACAGGGTCCTGAAATGTCATACCAATGTAGCCTGCAAAATACTTTTTTATAATTTCTTAAAAGCATCAGTGTCCCAGTAAAAGTCAAGTATTTAATCACCTGAAATTAGTGCAGGCCAATGATGTTTGTTGTTGTTCCCTAGATTTGCTTCAAAAGATCACTTTTGAGCATTACTTGTCAAGGGCATATTTATTGCTCATTAAATGCAGCTTGCTTCTTCCAGTTAAGCTGAGCCAGCATGGAACAGCATGCAGGAGAAAGTCAAAGCCCTGCTCTGAAAGGAGGAATGGTTCTACATCAGCAGCGTGCAGGGCACAGTTTGGAAATGGACATCACTAGTGACAGAACATCTGTATGGATTGGCCAAAGTGAAACTTTGAATGAAGAAATTGCATGTTGCTTAAAAGGAGCATTTTGGGACAGTGAGCTGTATGTCATTAAAGAAATAATTCATATATCATCATCTAATTTTCTTCTAAAGAAACATGACCTTCAAAGCTCTGAATATTGCCAAAACTTGAAGGGCATAGCTAGTAATGTCTTACCTTTGAGCAACATTCTGAAGTCTTTCTCTGACAGTATACTTTCTTTTACAGTAATTGGTTCCAGTTTTATTTTGGTTTTCATCAGCAGATTCCATTACATTTGTCACTCTGGATGGAGGGAATATAGTTAGTGTTGATAAAAAGTATGTTGGTTCGGTGGTGTTTATCTTTACCAAATTGTTTAGGTTCTTGAGTGACCCCTAAACAATCTCTTAGCAGACTCATTTCTAATACACCTAAATAATTGATCTCTTATTACTGTGTGGCTGTGGAGAATTTGAAAGAAATCCACAAAGAAGGATTTGAAAAAGTAAGGAGGGAGCACATAGCTCTGGTCTTCAGCCCAGGTGACTTCAGCAATTCGCAACCTTTTGTCTTTAAATGTGATTTCTTTGAGGTTTTTACTGCTGCTAGATTTTGGTTTTTTCTCTTCTCTTTGCAAGGAAAAAGGCTGCATGATTAATTCTGCTTTCAACATTGGGTGTGAAAGTCTGCTTAGAAAGCCCCTGTGTGGAATGGCAGCAGAGAACAAGAAGTGTCTGGTTTTTGTGAGGAAGAACACACCGTGCTGCTTCCCCTGGCACAGCCACAGAGCCCTCACCAGCAGTCATTCAACTCCTTAGCCTAGATCCAGCAGTTATCCCAGGTAATGAGGGAGTTGAGATGAAGTGGTACCCTTTGTGGTTCCTGTCCTTTCCCATCACTTTCTTACCCCATGGCCTGAGTGAAATGTGGGATGCTTATATTGAAATCAGTGGAAAATTCTCAGCAGGCTGAGATCCCACCAACATCTATTTCTTACTTGTCCATGCCGGAGACCAGCATGAGGACCTGTACTAGGAGACAGTCCTTGAAATCCAGGTGGAAGCATGTCTTTCTTGTGTTAGCCATGGCTGTTCTCAGAGGCACACAGGAGACATTTCCTATAACATAATCCTAAAGTCAGCAGAATTCATAAGCACACAATAACCATTCTCACTGTCCTGTCTGCTTACACAGTAGCCTTCTGAAATACAGTGTCTTGCCAAAGGCACAGGATTCAGGATGCCATTTCTTATCCTTGACTTCAATTCCCATTTCATTGCTCAAACTCAGGAAATTCTGTTTAACTGGAAGGTAGCTATTTCTTGAACTAACAAGAAGAAGAGCATCCAGTTCTGACTTAGAGAAGTATGAAAAATCCATTGCTTCCCATTGTAAATCTATTGCAGTAGTTAATATTCAAGTTAAAGGTAAAAATGCCTTCTTTCTAGTTCGATTTGTAGTCTGGCTACAGATTCCAGCTTTATGTTATTTTTATCCCCAAGACAAAGAGTTCTTTGGCACCTGGTGTTTTCCTCTCATGATTGCACATCTGTATTCCAACCTTGAATATTTTTTTTAGAAGCTGAGCAGATTGTCTCCTTAGAGTCTAATCATTGTATGGCACTTTATCCAGATCCCAAGTAGGAGCGGAAGATTTTCTGCACACCTTCTCCAGATTGTCAGTAGACTGTGAAAAGTGTGAACATCAAAAGTAAATAAAATATTCCAATATTAGTAATAAATTAATTTAATTAAATTAATAAAAGTAATTAAAATATTCCATTCCTTCAGATGATGTACAGGAATATTACCTCCTGAGGAGAAAGCCCTGTGGGCTGCACTGAGCCTAGAGCATCCCCTGCTGCTCCAGGCTCGGGATGGCACTCCCAGGCAGGGAAGTGGCTGTGGAGTTTGTGGTTATTTTTGTTGTTATGGGCGAGGCAGTCTTTTGCTCCTTAGGTGTTGTTTATTCTCAGAAATGAAAAAAATAAACCCAAACACTCAAGTTTGAAACTATCCCAGAAAAAGGATTTAATGTTTTCTCACAGCATTTCCATTCTCTGTCTCACCCGTACAGCTGTGTTATAAAAGCTGCCTGTGCAAAGCAGAAGGTGAAAATATAAAAAAGAAGAAGGATACAGAATAAACGTTCATTATATTTTATATCCCAAAATATGCTCACAGCAGCCATGCCTGTAATGTCTAATTCAGGAAAAATACACCTGTCCTTCTCTAAGGAGTATATTTTCAAAGGTCACTTTTCCACTTCTCCTGATTCCAGAGGGTAGGCTCTGTTTAATTCCCATTAATTGTGAAATCAGAGATATTATATTTATTCAGATATAGCTCTCACGGTCTCATGAATAACAGGAGTGCTTCAGTGGTTGCATTTCCCAACAGAACATGTTGAAGATCTTAGAGGTGAGTAATCAGTGTCATAAAATAGCTGCTTCAATTCTATGGCTATGGGCAGATCCTTGTTCTGATTTTCCTGGTTCCAAGTGGAATGTGCTGGTTTGTCACTGCTGAATGAGGAAGTTCACTCAGTCTCTCTTCTAATTCCAGAATTATTCAGTCACTAATTGCCTGGTGATATTATTTACCCAAAGATCATTTGTTTTATACTCTTTTTTTTTTTTTCACCAAGTACATTGAGAACACATAAACAGAAGTAGAGTTGCACTGGAAGGGAGTCAGTACTGCTGGAAACATTAACAGCTTTAATAATGAGAGTAGAGCAGGTCTGAGAATTTGTAGTTCCTGCTGTGCACAGGTCCGGGTGAGAGACACACTGGTTTAAGGGGGTGTTTGGGGAATTACTGATTGGGGAATTACTGAGGTAGGTGTGACAGCACTAAAATAAAATTGTTCATTGCGGGAAGGGTAGGTGAAAGGAAAGCCAGTTCAGGTGTGAAGTTGTCAATACTCTCCTTGTATTCCCAGCAGAAAAGCCATGTCAGGGACTCTCTTCTGTATTGTCTACCAAGACAGAAGACTTCCTGAGGTGTGAAAGTGCGTTTCTAGTGCTGCGATTTATCCTGCAACACTGTAACTGGCTCCTTAGTTTACCCTAAAGAAACAAAGGAAAACAAACCTTTTATTGTCCATAGAATGCACTGCCTTTACTCACCACAACATCTTTAGCATGTACCACCCTTTATCACCGCGTTAAGTTTCTCCTGAGTCACGCAGCCCTCAACCTCTCCCTCTTCCCTGGGATTTTACCAGTCTTGTTGGTTGTTCTGTTCACTTGCAGTTAGAATTTATTTTCCTTGGAAGCAGCAGTGCTGTTCCCAGCAGTGCTGGCTGTGCACTGGCCCTGTGAGTGTGTCAGTTTTTAAGCAGTGCGGATGTTTCCTGATCTGTAATACGCAATAAACAGGTTACCCTCTGGATGGAAGATTAAATCCATGCTTTTGTTAGCAAGTTGAAGCACAGGCTTTAGCTAAATTATCCCCAATCCCTTTGCCTGGCCATCTGTTTCCAACGGAAATGAATCTTGGGCTTTAATTATAAATCTCTTATGAATATTGTTTTTCTTTTCTATCCCAGTCTGCCCTTTTGGAGATTGGTTGAACTCTCCCTGTGTCGTCTGAAAGGTGGGTGGGACCACCAGCATGGCTCATGGTGTGATTCACTTTTTCTATTAGCCTTCCTGTTAATGACTTTAAATCTATTTATGTATTTGCTGTAAGTTCAAGCAAAAATCTGTGTTACCAAACCATGTTTATAAATTTGCTACAGATACGTGTTATGAAGCAGTCTAAGTACAAACATGTTAAACCATATGGAAAATCCGCCCCAGTCTTGCTGAATTGTTCCAATGTTTAATTACCCAGATCATTAGAAGTGTGCACCCTCTTTCTAATTGTTTTTCTAATTCTAATTTCCTGGTCTAGCCCTCAGATCATCTTATAATTCTTTATGTTCCCCATGAAGGTGTGCATAGATTGAGTCCAAACACAAAAAACTCCTAGTCCAGGTGCTGTTCTCCAACAAAGCATTACTCATCTCAGTAAGGATTTGTCAATGAAGTGCTGTGTAGTTTATTATTTTTTTCCAAAGGGTGAAGTCATTCCTTTTATTTCAAATTGAATGGGGGAGAGAGAGGACGACACAGAGCGCTCTGGGCTGGGGTGTCAGGGGAGACCTTGGTAAGATCCTGTCTGAAGCTCTTCCCCTTTTCCTGGTAGGTAAAGGGGAGGTGTTCACATCTTGTACAGTGCATGGCAGCAACTCCTTTTTGTGACCAAGAAAGAAAAGCAAAGCTCACCAAGTTACACATCCTGGCACCTCTTCCAGCCCTGCTGGGGAACTTGGCCCTTGCTAGTCGGCACGAAGACCTTGAGCAAGAGAGAAACCTCTTCCTGCCAAGCTTTCCTCCCCAGCAGAGACCGACTTGCAGCAGCACGGTGTCGAGATGAGTCAGTGCAGGATGGATGTGGGTAAACACTGTTCACCGACCTCTGCAGAGACAGCTGCATTTATTGCTTCATCCCAGAACCACTGGGCTGGGCAGGGATTCAACACTTCACAGTGGAATCCTGGGGTATGTTCTGGTCTTCTGCTCTAACTTCTACCCTGCCAGCTTCAGTTCCTATCCCTCCCCCTCAGCTCTTGGTGCTTATCATCAGTTAGGCTCATTCTCTTCAAAGGATTTCCTGTTTAGAAGGGTGCCAGGTTGCCTTTTGATCTTCTTGAAAGTATTTTCTCTCCAGAATGAGCAGAATAACCTTCATCAAAACACAGTTGATTTGGGCGTTCTCATAGCCATGGCTTTATTTTAGAGTTTCTCTCACTGGAGGGATTGAAAAGCTATGTAGATGTGGCACTTGGGGACACAGTGGTGGACTTGCTGCCATGGTTAAATCAGCCCATGGGTTTTCTTCCTGTATGATTTTGCTCTGCTGAGTGCTTGTACAGAAATCTACACTAAATGCTTCATACAGCTGTTAAAGGAGTATTGAGAAGTTTTAGCTGTTACTTTATAGAATGAGACAGAGAAGTATCTTCACACTCTCCCCTTTCTCCCCATTTCTGTACTAACTTCAGTGAGTGAAAATGATTCACTCTGATTTGTTCTCATTCCTGCCCGAGCTGTGTTCTTCCCTGAAAAGTAGAATATTTCTTTTCATATTCTCCATGAATACTGTGGCTGTGACTTCTTCCTCCTGTGTTCCTCATAGAGAAGTTTAGCAGCAGCTCCTGTGAAGAACAGGCACCTGAGGAGCATGAGAGAAAAGCTGGGATTGTATCTGATGCCAGCTCTTTGCACCTCTGGAAGAATAATAACCAGCCCTTGGAATAAGGGAAGATGCTCCAAGGATTGTTCAGCCGGACCTAAAAGTTTCTGGGCTGTGAAATGTAGAATAATACAGAAGCAGGAGATGGAAGATAATGACACAGTTCCCCTCAAATGAAGGCTCTGGCTTTATGTACTTGACCTTTGGGAAAAAATACAGATAGAATTGGCTTGTACAGGAGGAAAGATGTTGATTCTTCATCCAGTTCTGAATGTAAAACTCCAAATAACATTCATGTGGATATTTACATGAGCAGATGACTTTAATGTATTCTCAATCACTGTCTACCTGTATATTTAGTACAAAACCAGATATTTAGGCAACAAAAGATAATCCAAGACACTTGTAAGTGTTACGATAGAATGTTAGCCAAGTTACTCTCATGGTAAGACAAATAGCTGTATTAAGCCTCCTCACCCTGGACTTTGGACACCTCTACTTTTCCATCCATAAATCCTCCTAAATCAGTGACCTTTGGGTGTTGATGGCTCGTGTTAGGCCCTCTCTTTATACCAGCCTTGGGAAATGAAGCTTGGAATATTTGTTTCAGGTTCCAGCTGCTGTGCCTGGGGATGCGAGAAGTGTGCTCAGGCTCATTAAATCTGCAGGACTTGGAAGCTGTGCCCGTGGTGACACCACAGACAGTATTCCACATGAAACCCAAGCACTGGAACTCTTTGGCATGAGGCACATGCGAGCGCTTGGGAGCAGTTCCAGAGCTGACTCCAACACGTCTCCTTGTTTTTCAGCTGCTGACGAAGAGGTGGTTTTTACAAAAAAAAAGTCAGAAGTGAAACAGATGTCCTCAGGGAAGCTGGAGATGGAAATAGTTCTCATGTGATGCATCACACACACATGGACTGGAGGCTGCTTTGGGAGGTTTCTCCAGAGACCAGTGACCTTTCCCACAGGTTGTGGGGAGCTGAGCTTTCTCCTGCCTGAAGTTTTGTGGGGTAAACAAGATACAGTGCAGATGTGGAGTTGATAGAGAGGATAAAATCCTTACAGATCTTCATTTCCCTAGGCTAAGAGTGGACAGTGCTTTTTTACAACATGGATAAGCCAGTTATGCTACTCTACCACTTCAGTTGTTCCCAGCTATAGGCAGAGATCCAGAGACATTCTGGATCCCTAAGATGCATTCTGGATTCCAAAAGAAGGACTCTTTCCCTTTAAGCCCACTCATTTCTTCAGTCTAACAAACTAACCTGAAATACTCTGTTTCTTTTAAACTCTGCTTCTCAATTTGCTTTTGAACTGCTTTCATCTAGAGTGTGAAATTCCTGCAAAAGAGCTGTCTTAGGAATATTCTTGGCAGTACTCCTAGCAGAGAGTACAGGAAACCTCACAAGCGAGTTGGTTCCAGCAGCGCTGCCATCCACGTTTCACAGCTGCAGGGACATTCAGAGCAAATCCAAACACCGCCTTTCCCTTCAGCAGAGCCTTGCTGAGGTACAGTTACCCAGGACACATATCCCTGCAAGTGTCCAAGGCCAGGCTGGACGGGGCTTGGAGCATCCTGGTCCGGTGGAAGGTGTCCCTGCCCACAGCAGGGGGTGGGATAGATGGTCTGTAAGGCCCCTCCAACCCAAACTGGTCTGTGATCATGGGAATACTCTTGCAGTCAATCCCCTTGAGCTGCTCAGCATTACTGCACAGGGATATTGGCCTCACCAGTGCATGAAACACATTTTCTGTTACTGGTGCAAGTTCTTGAATATCACCTTATTTAAAATGTCCTTGGGATAGAAGGGGTCCTGGCCAGGAGATTATCCCTCCGGAGAAGACACCGTGGAGGAGCCATGAGGCTGCTCTGGGGAGGCCAAGCTGTGGTGACTTTGGCACCAAAATAGAGAGGCCTTCGTTGCAACAGCCCCAAAATCTGCAGGGAGTAAGAGCAGTTCAGAACTGCACTGCTGACTTCACCCTGTGTGTCAGTGTTCCTCGGGTGATGCAGAACCTCAGCTTTGGCTTGGACAAACTGTGCTGCAGCTTTAGGGCTCCTCAGTGTGCCCCTAAAGGGAAGGTGACGTAGGCAATACAGCCAGGGGTGTACACTGACACCTGTACTGGCATCACTGCCTGCTCTTGGGCTTTAATCTCACTTTGCCTTCAAGTTTGCAATACAACTAGCACCATTTAAGCTCCTTACCTGCAAAATTGTTTTGCATTTAGGCAGTACAGGTGTTATTTATTTATTGGTCTTACGGAATTTTCTCATTTCTCTTTTGGAAATGACAGATCTTTTTTTCTAGTCCTGGCAACTGCAATAACCACATAACCCTGAACCTGCTATTTAACCTGGTATTGATTTAGGTGAAACCATCAGAGAGGTCTCGTACAGTTTAAAAAAATACCTGTGTAGCAGTGTGGTTGTGGATATGTGTGAACAGTGAGGTGTGGCAGAAAAGAATTTGTCAGTAATTTTGTCAGTAATTTTTATGCAGAAGTCTGACTTACTAGTTTCTGTTATATAATATTGGCATAATACAAATTTCATGAGGCTAATTAGTTGCTGAGTAAAACTTCAGAATGGACTCAAACCAGAATAGAAGTCAACTAATATGCTTCTGACACAACTTTCCCCAATTTACTGAACCTAAGGAAATACCTGAAGGTATTTCATATTTAGTGTCTTAAGGTATTTAATATTTAAGGTATTTTAATATTCTTAAGGTATTTCAGGAATAGGAGATATTTTATTGCAATAAATGACTTTAAAACAGAAAATAGTAATTATGTAGAAGGCCAGAGTATTAACGAAGACTTGATTGCACTAAATAATCCTCTTTAAAAATTTTCCTGATTGTCCTGACCTTTTCTTTTTGTCACTTAGCTGATCTGCATGTTATGAGTTACTACTTGAATTGGGTGTAAAAACAACTAAACCCAGCTCCCAAGTCTTCCAGAATGACTAAAGTAAAAGCACATGACAGGAGATAGCTATGCAATAGTATTCACAGGAAATAATTCATAGCAAGCTATAGAGAGCACTGGGGAGAACACTGGGAACAGGGAGTATACGTTTTTCCCAGTTATTCTATTATCTTCCCAAAAAACAGGTCACACCCATACAATGTTTGTAGTTAGTAAAATTAGCACATGGTAAAAAAAGTCCTGTAAAAATGTCAGTGTTCTAAGAAAATTATTTCTTGTACCTAGTGCACACACACACCAAATCACCAAGAGCCAGCTTTTGTGGTAAGTAGTAGCTTTCCTGACAGGTTTTTATTCAGTAAATATGAAATCTTTGAATTATGCCATATTGGTCAACTTACAAAACTTACAAAACATCCCTTTTGGTCTCTCAATCCACCTGCTTTGGCAGCACACCGTGGCTGCAGAGGGCTGAGTGCTTGCTTCTCATACAGGAATCACAACTTGGGTCTTATTCATGCACTTCTTTCTCACACATCCTACCCTCTTGCTAATGCTTTTTTCATGGCTGCACATTTTTCAGATACTTCAGTCAAGTTCCTTGTGAAGTATCCGTGAAGTATGAAAATCACTTAAACTGATTACACGGAGATATAATTTGCTCAATGTATTCAAGATAAAAGAGGCTGAATAACCTTTTTTGCTCCTGGAGTGGATTTAACATCACAAAGAAGGAACATATGGTTTCATCTTTTGCTAAGGTATTACTTTTATACTTTTTCCTTTGGCTTTTTTTTGGGGATGTAAAATAAATAATCCATGCAGAAAATGGAAAGTAATGGTGTAAGGACTGAAAACTGCATCAAGCAATGGGCCGTGGAAGGAGAGCTGTGTGGAGATGAAGGGTACCCTCAGGACCTGCTTATGTGTATCTAGATAATTTTGTTTTAAGAGACTGCTTGAGTCCAGTTACGGTCACTTTGCATTGATGTAACTGTCAGGCTTGATTTGTGTACATAGTGATTGTGCAAAATCACACACAGGTGAAATATTGCCTGACAGTTTCGTGTAACTTCAGGAAAGGTTTGTTCTGTAACATTTGTTTTGCTGTGACTTGGAAACCCATAGGAAGGTGCTGGTGGGATGAGTACCCGGTGTGGGCACTCCGTATCTCCTGTTGGTGATGTTGGTTGCTGGCTCAGACTTCCCACTCCAGGGCCAAACCAGAGGCTTGGCAGAGTGGGAGTGAGGAGAATGATTCCAGGTACAACATGAGAGCAGCACCTGAATGCGGCAAAAGCCCCAAGCAGCTCCTCAGGATTTGGTGTTACGGAGTGTGGTAGCCAAGGGAATGAGTTGGAATAGGTGCAAGTTGCCCAGCATTCTCACCCACCATGTATGGTAAGTGTGTTCTAGTATTGTTTTCATGTATTGCATATAATCAAGTGTGTTTTTCCTGGGAAGGTGTGGGAGTTAGTTGGGAGTGGCAATGTTTTTCAACAGTTGCTCATTCTCAGTAGGAGAATGCTTGGAAAAAGTTGGCCTATCCAGTCGAAACTCTGAGAAATTTCCAGGCAGGTGAGGTGTAGAGGCACTCACTGGGTTGTAAACTCCAATTCTGCTTTACTAAAATGTTACAGGACTTCTGTTCAGTGTCTACATGTGTTCAAAAAACAGTTTTACATTTTCAAAAGACTTCATTCCTCTTCCCTCCAGCAGTACCTTAGCACTCCCTGGGAGCAGGCTCATCCTGCTGGCTTGGAAAGCCATTTTACCTACTGCAAACACGGACAGCCTTTGGAATAAACAGAGCTACCAAGGAGACCTGCAGGCCTTGGAGCAGGTACAGCCTGGTGCAGTGTGACACGCTCACCCACCCGCTCACACACAGGCTGCACAGATGCTCAGAAACACTCATCTCCAAAACCCTCCAAAATCTCCATTATTGCTCAGAAATTATCAGCACAGACCAGTGAAACTACAGGGTTTTTTCATAACTTGGCAGGAGTCGCTGTAATGACTCTCAGCATGCAATAATATTTTCCCCTTGGAGTTTGGAGAGTAAGAGTTAAGAGAGCTCAAATCCTGTATTATTCTGGGCAGCTGTAAAGGAAAGTATTCTGTATTTGGTCGAGAGGAATTGCTGGAGCATGTACTTTAAATTGAAAGTGCTCACCAAACTGAAGTGGTCTAAATTGAAACTACCAAAGCTGGTCACGAGCTTTAATACTTCCATTAGTTTGCTCAAGGAGAGCGGAAATTAATACTAAAAAAGAAAAGTATAACACATATACACTCAGTTTTGCTATCTTTGCACTCTTCTAGGAAAATTATTGTTGTATATTTTATCCATAGAAAGGGACTGAAGCCCTTGTTTAATTCCTGTCATGTTCCAAGTATTGCTACTGCAACAATATCTTATCAAATGTCAATGGAACAGCTTTTGAGCTGATGTGAACTGTCAGGGGTTCTTAGGCTTTCTGGTCTTCTCTCTATTGGTGACTAAGTTGTTAAAGCCTAAAGCTAAGGGGAACTTCTGCATATAGCTACAAAGACAACATTCAAAAATAGTTATAGTCAAGAATAATGCAAAAAGAGAGAGAATGAATATACAAGTGGTGGCTTAAATGCTTTTATTGCTTCAATTTCTCCATTTCAGCAGCTGGTACGACTGTTAGATTCCTTTTACATTAAAAGGAAGGGAGAGACGGAAGAGCAGCACATCTGGGGAAAAATAATAAAAGAGAAAACAAAATTGTAGCTTTTGGGACAGCAATCATTCCTTCCAAGTGCAGCAGTTCAGATGGGTCATAAGTGGGTCAAATAAAGATGACTGTGAAGAGCCCCACCATGTGCTTGTTCTGTAGCTTTGTGCCCTGATCTGGCTGTGTGTTCCTGGGAAGTGCCCTGCATGCCGAGGTTGTTCCCAGTGACAGCTGGCACTGGGTGGTGATTCCCCCGGAATGGCTGCAGGCAATCAGATAACCAACCAAGCCTGCTGTTCCCAGCTCTTCCTTCTTCCCTCCTGCCTTTTCCTTTAGGTCAGAGCCTTCCTCCCTGACCAGCAGAGCCCTGTGTCATAGAAGCAACAGCCGTTATCTGCATCTACCCAGTCTGCCTCCAGTACAGGGAAAATGGTAATGCTTCATGTTTCTTTCATGCCCCATCATAAATCTGTCACTTTGAAAAATAAAAAGAAGGAGTTAAATTAATTACTCTCATATTGATTCCACTTGGCCAGATTCATTAGGCAATCTTATCCCTGCATAAAACCCCAAATACTGCTGTGGGTAAAACCTGGGAGAGAAATGCATCGGGCTCATTTATATTTCATTGTTCTAAGTGGTTTCCTCTGTAAATATTTCATAGGTGATGTATATATTGAGGTGAATATTGAAGCAGAAAACTTTAAAAAACCTTGACTGCGAACTTTCAGGGTTCCTGATAGGGTAACCTTTCTTAATCAGAAAAGAACTAACAGCTCTCTTCTAGCACAAGCTGATTGGCTTTTTACAAATGGTGAGTAATTGCCTAAATACCAACACATGTACAAATACTTGCCACTGACAAACTGCATTAATTAGTAAGTGCTTGCACACAAGACTGGCAGTGGCTCACCTGCACAGGTCTTAGTATTCACATCAACATCTATTATTTGAACCAGAATTGAACTTCTATGTCAGGATGTAGAACAGTAGAGGTGCCCATTAATTTCCTCCATGCTTCTAATACTTGACAGCAAATCCATTAACTTGCTATTTATTTATTATTATTACTGTTCCTTTACACTTCAGCTGGTTCAGAGAGACCATTGTGCTCCAGATTTGTAATTTATAGAGAGGATGGTGATGGCTCAATGTAAGCAAAGTCATCGTAGCTCACAGAGTGGTGACCCAGGAAGAGTCTCATGTGGTAATTGATAGCAAAACTAAACATTAGGCTTGTAATCATGCAGGGGCCGTCAGAATTAATTGTACGTGAGTGCAAACTGTTGAAAAGCTAAATCTCTTCAGGGGAGGATTTGTGGAAGTGCAGTATCCCTCAGGGAACCATGCAAATCTGCATTGCAATGGCCTGCTTCCTGAGGTTTCCTCAGGGATCACAGAGAATTTATAGGGAGGCTGTATTTTTTTGTAGTCACACTGCCTTTACCAGCTGCACAAATTCTTCCCTGAATGACTGCATTCCACAAAAGCAATTACAGAAGGTGCTGGGATTCTTATTTTCATTGCCTTTAGTTGTTCTACAGAGACAACTTCTCTCTAAGAAGGACCCAGAGCGTGCACATTGTGTGAGGAAGAAGAGCCTGCACATTTATCCTTTACACTGAGGCTATTTGGAAAATGCTGTTACATTTGCATGCACATTGTTTCCAACTGAATGGGAACAATGTTTGTGATTGCAAAAGAAATATTAAAAAGAGCCTTGACTTGTTGTGCCTCTGTTGTGTGGGACTGGATACCCAAGGCCAGGGATTTAATTCCTGCTCTTATCTGTTCTTGTGTTGCTGCCTGGGAATTCATTACCTTTATCAATAGAGAAAAATAAGCTCTTTTCTTTTAAAGCAACAGCACAGTAAAAGAAAGTAAAACCTGACCTCATTTATTGGTATCAGTGGTGAGATGAACTGCAGCTCTGACCTATTTCTCCAGAGTTACAATTATGTGCTGTAATGGTACCATTTTGCTTTTTAAATCCTGGATTATTGTAAATTGAGATTTAGAGAAGTTACTCTTTCTCTCTGCTTACAGGCCTTGGTCCTTCAGGGGTAAGCCAGCTTGAGGGATGAATGAATACACATGAGGGAGCAAAGACAAGACGTGGGATCAACCCAGGAGGAATTGGTAATTTTCATTTTAATATTTTATATTTATAATGTAATAGGCTGTCTATCTAATTTATATCATTTTTTATTTCTATGTACATATAAAGTATCTGTTTATTTTAATAATTTTTAATATATATATATATATATGAAAAAATGTACTTCCCTATCCATATGTGTCCCCACACGGAATGATCTAAAGCAGGGTCACGTGGTGAGGGATCTGGGTTTTGTTCACTTGTCTGGCAAACTCCACTTTGCTGAGACATGATCAGTCTCTCTGTGCACCATGGGAGTGGTAAATATAAAAGACTTGAAGAAATCAAGTTCTTAGATATTCAGAACCAAACCCCTTGGTGACAGAAGTTGACACAGCTGCCGTTAAATCAATTTAATACTTGCTTAAATCAATGGAAGGCAAGTGAATTTCATTGCATGAGGATCTGGTATTTATAATCTGATTTCATTTTTTATTTATTAGCAGTGTATACAACCTTACAGAACAAACTTTTATTTCCCCCGAGTTTTGTATTTATCTATATCACCAAAATGAACAGAAACTATGTTCATATGTTCTCCTCAAGTCAAATTTCCATAGTAAATTTTCAACCTTCAGAACATAAATGGATTTTTGGCCATGGCTGTGTTTGGTTGAAGCTGGGCTCTATGATCTCGGAGGTCTTTTCCAGCCCCAGTGGTTCCATGATTCCGTGGTTTTTGTTGTTTGACTACTTGGGATGCTGTGAGAAACATTTACAGCAACACTGTGCTGGTAACAAACACAGAAATCGTGGGTAGGATTCTCACCCAGCACAGGACCAGCTCTAAAACCTGAGTTTTCAGCAAAAAAAGCCCCAACAAACCAAACCAACAAAACCAACTCATATCTTTTTATTTACTCATTGCTTTCTACCACATCTTCAGCTTTGCCCCAGCCCATAAACACTGACAAAACACGTAACACCACGACCCTTCCACAGTTATGTGCCAAGTGCTATAACCTGAATTGCCCATTGTCACCCAGAACAGTGCACAGACCGTTCAGGCCATGCATTTCACAGTGGTTTCACTTACTTTATTCAATACTCCTATTTTTGCCTGCCTTTGGTCGAACAGGAAATCATTCCCTTTTTGGTCACAGGTCTACTCTGCAGAAGGTGATCACATAAAATGATTGTTCAGGGCTGGCCTTTCCTCCAGTGCCTTTCATCCTTGTCAGGGAGATGCCACGAGCACCACCCATGGAATCCATGGATTTTAAAGAGCTTTGCCATGGCTGCAGGAGGCTGAGGGCGAGCAAGGACGAGTAAACTACAACTGGAGCTGCTCTTGGTGAGGGGCCTTGTTTGTGTTTGGATTCCTGTGTGAAGTCACTAAGTTTTGCTGTGGGGGAATGGTGCTGGCTGAGGTTTTGCAGAAGACATTTATAGCTCCGTCCCTGGAGGGCTGGCACACAGGCTCAGCATCTGCTGGCCTCAGAGAGGGATGCAGGGAGAGCACAAGGGTTTGGTGGAAAACAGGAGAGACTGATAAAGATGGAAAATCGCTGCTGTTGTTTAAATTACTTAAACAAATTTTAAATCTTTTCCATCCAGGTAGCAAAGAAGGGATTGAGATTCCACTAATGGCAAGGAGATATTGCCATGGTTTTCCCAAAAAGGCAACTGAACGTTTTCCTTCCTCCTGAGGGACATGCATTGGGAACAGGCAGGTGGGTGCCTCGAAGTCACAAGAGAGTTTTGCTATAAGAATGAGAACACACACTAAAATCTCCAGCACTAACTCTAACAGTAAATCAAACATTTTCCTCGTTCCCTAAACACAACAACTCAGCAGATGCATTGGAAAAGGTATATGAATAATCGAGCCAGTCTTGGTTCACAGCTGTCCAGGGAATTTCAGGTACTCTTGGAATCTCATGGCTCCTAACATGGCAGTAACATGCATTTCTTAGATAGGACTTTGTTTAGAGTTGTCTTCTTTTTCTCTATGTACAAAACTATTTTTTGTGGTAGTGAGAAATATACATTAAGATGTCTTCTACTATATGATCAGGTTGTTATTGTTATTATCATAATTAATTACTTTAATTCCCATTAAAATAGTTGGTTTCAAGGTCAAGAAAATTTATAAATGTCCAATAAATAACCATTAACCAGCATATATTGAAGTAAAATCCCTAAGAACATAAAAAAAGATCTTGATAAAGATTGAAAATTGTGAAGTTGGTTGTAAAGATTTCACAATGGATAAGAATCACCAGCCATGCAATAATCTAATACAGACAAAAATATGTGTCCTTTAGTATAGCTGTAATGTAAATACTAGTAGCCTTTTACATGATGAAATGTTTAATATTAATTAAAGTTCTAGACTTTACATCAAATCCTGGATTATGAAGAGTATCCCATAGGCATTTTTCAGTTGTTTATCTCCACATTGCTGCAATTGTAGTAACAGTAATTTGTTGCTACGAAAAACACAAATACATTTGTTGCAATGTAACTTGTTTGGGGTTTTTATGATTAAAACTTAGAGATTGTATTCTGACATCACTACATCTTAAAAACAAAACCAGATGAACTTTATAAAGTAGTAAATAGTTGATCCATTTTTAATCAGATTTTCAAGTAAGAAATCTTCGCCAAAATAGGAGAAGGTTTTAAATGCTGATTAAAACCAAGTATGTTTAAAGTCTGTGTCCAGCTCTGCCCTCTCCTCCCGTTTCCATACTACCTCAAATGTTAGTCTAGGAAGAACTGGAAATAAAATTTCTCTTCACCATCTGTTTGACATTTGGAAGAAGGCCTTGTTTGACTAGTAATGAGAGAATTAGGAGCAGTTGGGCTATAAATCATTAACCTCAAATTTACAAATCCGGTACATTTTTAAAGGCAAAACAGATAATGCCCTGTGTGGAAAGGGCTGCATCCCCCAAGAAACAGAGGCTCATCCAAGCATTAAAATACCAAACAGATGGAGGAACCTTTCAAGGGAATATACATAGGGGAAAAAATTACTGAGAAATACAAGGTAAGAGAAGCTCAACAGGGCCACAGAAAGTGTAAATGACCCAGGGATTATCTTTTCCAAAACTACATGGAAGACACAACTATGAAGAAAAGTGTTCTCCTAACATAAACATCCAATGAGGAAATAGCATACAGCAACACGGGATTATCCCCCAAAAGATGAAATTGGAAAGGATTTCCCATCCTAATTACGTCAACTTTATAAGGATCAAGTTTAGACAAAATATCCCAAAGCTGACTTGACAACTTCACAGAGGAAGGGGAAAATCAAAAACAGACCCAGATGTTCAGTGTTACAGGCGACTTCATATGAATGAGTCATACACATTATGTAAGCAAAGGACGGGGGAAAGGACCACGTGAAGGTCACCCCTGAGCTCATTGTGGTGCTGGGCACTGGGAAAACAGGGAGCACAAGAAGAGCTCAGGCTCTGAGTCAGAGTTGGGGAAGCACGGAGTGCTGGGACCAAGGGGGTTTGCCATGCAGTGGGAGGGCAGTGAGAAAGGAAGAGAAGTCTGGAACCACCACAGAGCTCTGATGAGGAAGGGCTGTGGGAATGGCAAAGCAAGGCAGAAAGGAATAGCTGGTGAGGGGTCAGGCAGGACTGGGGACAGTTTGCTGGTAGGCTTCCCCTGGGGATGTGTGATGATGAGGAAGGAAGGTGCTAGCTGGATCCTACCTGGTGGGAATGTTGTGTTAATCCAGTGCTGGTTGTAGGGATTTGTGGTGCTGTGGTACACCAGAAGATGATGGATAGGCAGATGAAGAGATAAGTACTCTTTTTGGGGGCAGAAATAGAGGAGGTAGATCTCGCTGACTGCAGCAGATTGTGCTTTCAACAAATGTGAACAGCCTTTGGGTAAGAAAGCTGTGAATAATTTCTGTGTCTCTTTCTGCCTGCTGTGTCACTTGCTCATAGGAGATGATTAACGTGCCTCAACACTGTCACATCTGAAGGTTACACTGTGAAGGTCCCCTCTAAATCCCCACTTCCCACACACCTAAGGCACAGGAATTTCTGTGTGTGTAGGAGTCCATCAGGCATCCTGGCCATAAGAGGTGACTGTGTCTGTCTGTTACTGTACATGAGGTACACTCTGTACGCCACAGGAGTGAAAATGGAATATGGTTCTTCTCCAGACATCCAAAGGGAACACTGCCTCAGCTGTGGCTCTTCTCTTTCCATCCTTACTGTGGATTTTATTTGCTTGCCCACTGGAGAAAAAGAATAAGTAAGAAAAGCCTAATTGAGGCAAGATAAATACAGTTCCACTGAGAATAAGGGAAAGATTTGTTCTCTCCCTCCCTTCTACACATGTCTTGCTATGGACTCTTCCTCGCCTAACATATGTACCTTTATTCATTTACTTCCTGCTGGTCACCTGGGAGAAGCCTATCTCATGGAATTTATTGCCTTGGCTGCCTTGTTTCTGTCCATGCTAATAGTAAGATGTAGTGAACGCTCATGTATTTGTCTTATTCTCAGATATGAGTGAAAGGGATTTATCTATGCTGAAAAATATGTACTTTTGGCTTGGTACAGCCAGGAGTTACCGTAAAGAAAATGTTGAAACTGGAACCTCTGAGCTGGCAGGAAATGTAAAGCTTTGAAAGAGTGGGACCCAGAGGAGCTGCTGAAATAAAGCATCAGGTTCTGAAGGAATGGGCAGCCTTGGGATCCAGCTCTGTGATTTTCTTTCTCTGAGCCTCTCTGTTCAAGACTCTCACCTTGGGCTGACAACATTAGCAAGTGATGGAGGAAGGAAATGCTTATTTTAAATGCCTATTTGATGAAAGGCTGTTAGAGGAGATCAGGAGAGCATAGGAGCACAATTTAATTTATGTGTAATTGACTCGGGCAAGAGGAAGGAGCCTGGGCCAAGCCTTGTGTGCGGTGTGTTCTTGCTTGTCCTTGTCCTTGAGATAAGGCAGCTTGTCCTTGAGACTGGCAAATCAGAAAGTCCTTTACAGCTCTGTCTGGACTGAACGTATTTGAAGGTCACCCTGTGGCATCACTGTAATATTTTACCCAGAAAAGAAGCATCTTTACCCAATTGTCAGACTCTCAAACCTGTCATTGGCATTAATAAGCTCAAAACAGGGCCTGGGCCTTTTTCCCAAACAGCTGCATTTAGTGAAATTGTCTATACTTTTCTATATTCAAAATGTCATTTTCGTTTTTACTTTTCAGCAGAGGAAGGCAGCTGTCCTTTGCTTGTTCGCATACAACCTGCCCTTGACATTTCACAACTTCACATCTTGCCAAACACAAAACTCCTGAAACAAAGTGCTTTTGGGGTGGTGTGAGTGATGCTCCTGGTCCTGCTTCCCAAACTGCTCTGAAGCTGCCACGGACAGTGTGGGGACCAAAGGTACATTGGAAAAGCTCACAGTGTTTCAGCTCTGCTGGCCAAATGAATCTTTTCGTGCCCTTTGCTTCCCTTTCTTTAAAGTGCAAGTCACTACTATCACTTTTTTCTTCTTCTCTTAGCCCATGCCTGGGAAGGACGGGAATGCTGTTGAACAGAGCAAGGAAATGAAAACAGCAATATTTATCTTGCTGTACTGTGGGTTTCATTTCCTTCAAAGCCAGGCTGCTTTTTAACCTGCAGTTCTCTTTTTTTAGCCCAAGCTTGTGGTTTTGGGGGCATCTACTCCAAGTGTTTTTATTAAGTTCTCAATTGTCACTTTCTTTAATTTAATTCTATTTTCTCTCACATCTCATGTTCCTTAAAATTGGTTTTGGCTTGTGGAACTGTCTCTTAAACACCAACTAAAATATACTGTTATTTAGTGCTGGAAATGGCTTCTTGTGTTTGGGGACTCTTCTGTAATTTGTAGAAATCCTGAGGCTCTTTCAGCAGTAAAGGCCTGATCAAACTGCAGATGGTTACTTATTCCTCCATTTAGTGCACAAGGATGCTCTTGTTGAAGAAACTGAGGGTCAATTCCTCTTTGTGCTTCAGTTTGTATAGCTTTGTTCAAGACAATGAGTGTCTAGTTTGTTGCCATCATGATTGCCTACATTTTTTTATATTTACTGATATTACTTCCCTTTTACCCATTTGCTTCTGGCTCCAAGCAGTGATTTAACATCTAATTTTTAAAGAACAAAACCAACCAAACCAACCCCTAGATGCCACCAGGTGCAAGTGCTGGTAGCTCAGATGGATGCAGGCTAACCAGTATAAAATTCCAAATGTTTTTATTTATCTGCTGCAATAGATTTAAATTACATCTCCCTTTTTGCTAAGCAGCTCTTTGATACTTCTCTTGCCACCTTGATTCCTGCTAAGTGCTTTTTGCCTTCTCTTTCCTGTTTTTGCTTTTCCATTCTGTGTTGGTTCAGGGGTCTCCTTACCAGTGTACCCTTGGCTCACCACAACATGAGAACTACCCAAGATGCCTTAAAACTTTTTACACAGCCAGTGGGGCACTTACAGATTTCCTCTTTTTCTGTGGGGCAGGGAGGATTTCTGTTCGGATCCTGAAACCAGGCCAGGGAATCAAACTGGGCTTGTGCATCTCTTCGCTGCCTTCAGAACTCCTATTAATCAGTCGATGTGTGCAGTGGACTGATTTTCTGCCATTTATTTGTTTCCCTGTTACCTGTATGAGCACACTGATCACATTTGATACCTTTTTGGGAAAGGAAATTATGGTAATTTGGGAGTTATTTCTGAACAATGATGTTCGTTTTAAATATGAAAACTCTATTCCTGCAAGGAACCTAACGATTGTTTTCACTTCATGAATAGTCAGTAGTATTTGAAAATTATTTCCACTGATCCATCTCCAAATGAAGAAGTGGCATTTCTCCTCTCAATCTGAGATCAATGCAGAGAATTTATCTTAATCTTTCCTGAACCATCCAACCTCCCAGACTAATGGTTGCAATCAGGCAGTGGGCAGGTCACAGATACCAGCCCTGAGGGGGTTGTGGGGACTGTGAGTAAGCAATTTCACAGCAATTTTACTGCAAGACAGGTCACCAAGAGACATTTTAACATCAGCAATTATTTTTCACAATGTCAATGATATCAGGAAAGGAGCCAGCAACGAATTTCTTTGGACAGTTATAAGCAGAGATTGCTCTTGACCCTGATATTTATGGGGTGCCAACCGTCAGGAGAGGTTATATGGGTCTCCAGAGCAACCCTGCCAAAACTTTGGAGAAGCTCCAAAATAGCCATAATCCATGATTTCATTGTGCATCGCTAATTGTTTTTCCTGAAAGAAAAGCTCATGTTTGGCAGGTTCCTTTGTAACAAGAAGATAGCAAAGGTTGTAAATCCCTGGACAGCTATTGCTGCACAATCAGACCTGGTAACTCATATATATCTCCCCTGGAAACACAGTAAATGTGCTGCTAAAGTCAGGGGGAAAATGGGATTTGGGGCCTTTATGAGCTGCACAGAGAATCTGGAGGCTGTTTTAAATAAATGATTAGTTAGGAAATAGAGCAGTATGATATATATCAGTATGATATATATCTGTGTGTGTGTGTGTATGTATGTGCAATATGTATACAGTGGAGTGGTCTGCAAGGTCACTAATGCAAAAAACACTACGTACAATGCATTTTTTTAAACACAGTGGGAACAGAAACACAACTGTTTCCCACAGAAACAAATTATTTCTATCACTGTTTATAAATGAACACAGTACATTACTCTTACTCAGAGGTAAGAGGACAAATGTTGATGAATAAAAGATCTGGTATACTCTACTCAGCCAGTGTTCCAACCCAAACTTTCTCTTCTCTCATGCAGAGGGAGGGAGTCTCCTCTTTTGGACCAAATCCCTGTTGAATCTTGGCTGTCTGTAGTTGGGTGTCTGAGTATCTCGTTTCCTTATCACTTGGAAACAACTATTTAGAGATGGGCTTGGCTTTGTCTTACTCAGATGATGGTTAAATGGGATTTGTGGTGCCAGAATTTATCACAGTAGATACAGTATTTTTTTTTTCTATTTTAAGCAGGCGTAGAGGAGGGCTGGTGATATGTCCCCCAAATAATAATTATAATCAGATTTAGACATGTAATTTTAAGTGATGTATAGAATTTGGCTTTACCATATTTAAAAAAGAGAAAATTCAATCTGAAAAGGTGCCGGGGGATGGAACAGCCTGATCTGACAGCGCTGAAGGGTGACAGGGTAAAGGAAAACTTTGTCTTCTGATCAGAGCCCGAAAGCAAAGACTGAGAGAGAATGCACTTGTGCTCTGAACACAGAAAAGGTATTAACAGCATTTGGGGACAAGCTTAATGGAAATTAAAGGGTAACACTGAAGCTGAACAAATGGCTCCAAGGTGAAAATGGATATTGTGGGCTGGCTATGAAAGCAAAGTTTGGTAACTGATAATGTTGTATTGGAGTAGAATTTTAATTTGATTAGCAGAGGAAGGCGAGAGGTGAAGCCTGCCCATTTTATAGATGGCTGATATGACCCAGAAACATCCTTGTGGTCCTGTGTGCTCAATTCCTGCATGCCTGCAACAAAGACAAGGCCTGTGGGCAGTCTGACCTGCAAAGGAATCAAGTAAAAAAAAATTGGAAGGAAAACCAAGTAGCTCGTAAGTTCCTTGCTGAGATTTCCTGTTACTTCAGATATTGTCATTCACATTGCAGTTTCGTAGATTCAGCCCTTTCTGTTCCTATCAATCTATTTAAAAAGAAGTGAACTAGAAAATGCTCAATTAGGCACATGTATTTGTAAATTAATTAAAGCTGGGACAGCGAGCAAAGACATTTTCTCTGATCCAGGATCTCCTATGGGAGCGCTTTGATTCCCTACTGCTATTTTCCTAAATGACTTGTTCAGTTTTAATGATGTCCAGGTAGTTTCCAAGCTCTCAGGTAACCTCTCCAGACAGCCTGGCTGGAAAGGCAGCAATTAATGCCAGTAGGACTGAGGCCAGGCTCCCCTAAACCAGCAGCTTCTCGGGGTGAACTCATTCCCTGCTGGCAGCACTGAAATGCTCTGGCAGGGCTGTTGCAGCCAGAGGATCAGGAGGTCCCTGTGCCTGTCTCCCTGCACACTCCAGCCCTCTACTCTGCATGCAGGCACCTCTGGGCTGAACCAGCACCTTGGGCATGCCGAAAATACTTCCGAGAAGAGCAACTGCTCTTGTCTCAGGAGCATCAGAAGATAAACATTCATTTCTTGAGCAGTTTGCCTCCTGTTCAGTCATTATGCAAATGGGGAGGTGCTTCTACCTTGAATCTCCCTGGTTGCTTGTTATTCCATTCACTTAGCTTAGTGTAACCTAAATTTTCAACTTGAGAAAGATTTCAACTGACAGGCATTATTTATAATGCCCATAACTTCAACTGTGGCATTTGCTTATAAATAATTTGTATAAAAGCATATGCTTTCCTTTTATAGAGACATAGGACATAGTTCCATTACCAGTAGTTCAGTTATTAAACATATTCATGCACCTTAAAAAAAAGTCTGAAAGGCAGAGCAAATGTGCTGTATTGGGAAAAATATTTGGGACTGATATTTAACCCTACTTGTTAAGTAAAACACACTGAGAAAGTGTCTCAACCATGTGTCTTTTTCACACCAGAAAATTGTAATGTTTCTGGGAGCTCCCCAAAATGGGCATAATTGGTAAAACCAGTGCATTACTGGTAATTGATGATTTTAATCTTTTCTTCTTGCTTTGAAAAGAAATTAGTAAACCTTGACTGCAGGGAGAGCAGAGAACTGCAGAGCACCACTTTGCTTTAATCATCTAGAAAGTATCTTTTCCTCAAATCAGAGGTTTCAAGGTCGAGTAGATGTCTTCTTATTTTTCAGCTGAGGTTGGAAAGGTGATGAGAGAAATGATAGCACCAGAATCCTGTCTCCACATCATCAAGTAAAAATGATATCTTACATCATGGATAAACTCATTTTTCTGCAGACAGTGGGTGAGTTTATGCATGAACTATTGTTTTTTATACTTCCAGAGATGCTAAATGACAAATGCAGATGAGGGCTGTATTTTAACACTTGGGAAACAGCTTTCTGAACCCTTTGGCAGGGCTGTTGAACTGAACACAAAGCTTTTATCTTTCTGAATCTCTCAGGGCATATTAATCCTGCACTTAGAGGTTTGTTGGATGAAAAGCTGCTTGAATGGTTTGATATTTTTTCAATTGTATTGATGCTGAGTACAAATCACATAAACTCAGAGTCAGGACTCCCAGAAAGCTCCTGGGATGCCTCTGGGATGTGCAGGACCCAGCGCTGGCCTGCTGCTGCTGGGAACAGCGAGGATGGGGCTGAGGAGCAGCCCAGCACCTGCAGCTTCACTGAGGGGCCCAGCACTGGGTCTGGCACAGTCAGCACTGTGCACGAAGGAGTTTGTCTGGCAAGGGCAGCCAAGCAATTCCACGCACATGGAATCACAGACTGCTGGGGGCTGGAAGGGACAGCTTAGCTTGTTCCAATCCCCTGCCGTGGCAGGGACACCTTCCACAGACCAGGCTGCTCCGAGCCCCGTCCACGCTGGCCTTGGACACTGCCAGGGATCCAGAGGCAGCCACTGCTTCTCTGGGCAGCCTGTGCCAGGGCCTCCCCACCCTCACAAGGAGCAATTTCTTCTGCTTGGCATTTCCTTCTGCTGCAAGAGATGAGGGCCAGGGCCAGAGGGGCCGTGGTTTGACACAGCCCCGCGGTTCTTATGCTCTTAGGCTCGTTGGATCCTACAAATCCTTACTTACCAAGCAATCTTCTCCCATGTGAGTAGCTTTGGGCACTCAGGCAATATAGGAATCTTTATGTGGGCATCAGAGCCACGTTTGCTGTGAAACAAAATAGGTCACAGTCATTTTTGTGTAAGGCTTTCCTGCGACAGATCCACACAGAGGTGAGCTGGTTGGCTGGCTTGGAGGGGAAGCCTGCTTTTCTGTGCCAAGTCCTTTGCCAGCCATTCTTAAAGCTTATCATAGCCAGTTATTCTACAGAGAAAGGACACTCATTTTTTCAGCAAAATGGGAGAATAGCAGCCTCATTTAAGGCAATCCCTGCAATATCTGTTTTGAAGCTCAGACGGAATTCAGAGACATTCAGCCTGTTCCAGTTCTGAATGTCTTCCTGAGTTTTGAAAAAACTATTACTCAAATCTTTCTTGGATTTTAACTTAGTTTTCTTCTCC
This sequence comes from Orthonyx spaldingii, assembly GCA_013397795.1. Classification (NCBI taxonomy): domain Eukaryota; kingdom Metazoa; phylum Chordata; class Aves; order Passeriformes; family Orthonychidae; genus Orthonyx; species Orthonyx spaldingii. The sequence goes on along the minus strand of VZTJ01000943.1, from coordinate 157,263 downwards.
CTTTTTCTATAAAATTTGTCAAAATCAAGGCAATATCTTTGAAATTGTTTTCAGAAAGAAAACTTGATTGCTGTTTTCTATGTAGTCCTAAAATCATGCACACAGAAATACAGTGGGCAAGAATTCAGGCCCTGGAGCAGCATTTAGTTCTGTTCTGTAGGAAGGCAGAGAGGTAATTTTATGCCACAAATAAGCTCGATCTCCTTTACAAACCAACATGTAGCATTCCCTTAATGGCAATACCAGTTTTCCAGCTTGCCATTTGTACACTTGCTCATTCTCACATACTGCAGTATTAAAGAACATACTTCCTTGCAATGTGAAAGAACAAAAAGTGCTGGAATCTCAAGCCCAACCATTTTTTCTCCACTTTCCCATCAGCAGCCCAAGTGTTTCTTCATGATAGATTAGCCACAAATGGAAAAGGTGAGGAGACCACCTGGATTGTGAATAGCACCATCATTGTACATGAGTAGTGTGGGGCTCTTTGTGTATCCTGCAGATAAAAATGTGTAAGAAAGAACAAAATACATAATGAATCTCACTGAAATGGATTATTAATATGTGAACATAAAAAATTAGTATATTGTACAGAAAAGAAAATAAAAATATTTATGATTATACTTATCAGAACACCAGAGATTATGTAGGGACAGGAAAAAAGGAGTTTACATTTAATGTTTTTGCATTCCAGTTTTACATTTTACATTGATGATTGGATAGTTTATGGTAGGAGAGAAAAGTGACAACATGGATAGGAGAAAGAAATGAAATGATAAACCAAAGGAAAAACCTTGTTGAGGATTTACAGTGTGTGGTTCAATAAGCCCATGAAAGAATGTGCCTGTTCTTTTTCTATTTAACCCATGTAGGTGACTCTGGAAATCTCCTTTTCTTTTTCTTTTCCCCAGGGAGGACATACAACTGCAGGACAAGTACAGAGGGCTGGAGAACAACTATGTCAACAAGGAGGCAACGCAGGAACAGAAACCTGAATCAATATTCAGTCAAAGCCTTTAATTATGCAGCTAATTTTGTACTGATGTCAGTAAATCCTTAATTCTGAAGCAGCTTGTGCCTAGGGAAAAGGAATGGAAGAGACTCTGGTATCCTCATAGACAGCAGCTGATGGGAAGCATGATACAGTGAAGAGAGGTAAAGCCTCTGGAATTAACCAGTCTGGAATTCAGAAGCAATGAAGATACCCAATCTCCAGAAGAGAATGTGGACCTCAGGAGAAGAAATTATTTTATAAACATGTATATATATATATATATACACTATGGATTTTACCCATCTTTATGTCAGATGAGAGAACTGATATAAAAGGAAGTTACTTTGGTAGAGAGTGTAAGGTTGTCATCAGGCCATGGAAAATCTCTTCACAAATTCTTTATTTCCACGTTGAAGTTCAGGAACAGAGGAATGTAAGATCAAACCAGCTCACATGCTGCAACAGTTAAAGTGGCCTATGTTAAAAATAGAAATCAGATCTCTCTTTGGGAGTAAAAATGTCTTGTGCAGAAAGTTACAATAAGTTCTGGATCAGATTTTGTGGTCAGCAGCTCAAGTGGCTTAAAATTATCAAAACTCCAGTAAAAAAAACTTCTTTCAAAAGACAGTTCAGATTGCTCTGGGTATGTGTCTGTGCTCCAGTGGTCACAGCATGACCAATGTCCAGCCCAAAACAGCTGAAATGGAGGACCACAGCAGCCAGCTGTGGGGCGAAACATCACTGTCACTGGAGAATTAATTACATCATGTCAGTCAGTGAAAGGTAACACGAAATTACAGACACTGTTCTAAAGAAAAAGACTCCAAGGAGTTCCTGGCTTTGAGCCTACCTTGGTGTGAGCTCTGTCTCTGTGTGGGATGCACACAAGATGTCCACACAGGCTTGAAGGGATGGGCCTCGGGGCTGAACACCTCCTGGGAGCCAGGAAAGGCAGAGAGCAGTGCAAGAGGCAGCAGCCTGGCAGCTAATAAACAGCACGTTACTCTGCATCTCATAAATCTCCACCAAGTTCATTTATTCTCCTCTGAGAATGAATAACTAATGAGAAGCCTCCTCTTGCCAGTTATTGCAGCACTACACAAAGCTGGTTGGATGTGGAGGCTGCTATTAATAGCACTGAATGAGCTGCTAATTGGGCAGTTATGTAATGGCTTTGTTACGAAACCTAGTTTGGGTTTGACACCTTCTGTTTGCTAAAAACAACAGTAAAACCCCCAAACGAATCCAGGGTTAGCAGTGCGTGACATGAAATAAAGGCTGAATAATTACCAATGTTTCAGAACTCAAACAGAATTAAAAACGGGGGGAAAATCAATTTGTTTCTCTGCATTCTAACAGAAGCGAGCTGGAAGTGAATCATGCCACAGATCTGCTGTTCAAAGTGATACTTTAAAGTAACTTGCTCTAATACCTGCCCTGCAAATACTGACAAAAAACCTCCAAGCGACCTCTTTCTGCAACTTGTGAAGTCTCAGAAACTATTTCTTTAATTTAAAAAAAAATGTGCTTTGAATGAGCACAGACAGAACATATTTTTGGGAGAAAGAAGGACCAGAAAATAGCTGTGTGACACACACTGGTACAAATCATGCACTAGGCTGAGGCACGAATCTCTGCTCTTGTAAATGACAATGGACAACCTATACAGTTTGACATTTCTAAAGTAACTTAAAAGGAGAGACACAGGTGGGGATGACATTTTGTTCCCTGCTCTACAGAAGGAGAGAAGATTGCAGTGCATTAAGAGGGAAGCTTTTATCCAGGGTGGCCCTTCGGAGTGACTGTTCCCAGGTACTCTGAAGGCTGGACATCACTGATGCAATTTACAGCACTGGGAGCCGCTCCTCCTGATGAAACCTAGCTATTGTCCCCTGCTTGTGAGGTGCTTTTTCTCTGGATACACCAAACACAGAAATTAAATATAGTCAGAAATGAAAATTCCTGATCAACACTGTGCCAGCAGTTGTTGTTTGATCAGTGTTACCCATAATCTTTTGGTGATGGGGGGAATCAAGGCTGTCACTCCAGAAGGAGCCCACAGACTATCAAAAGAACACTTCATCTGTCTGTCTACAAACACGCATCCTCACCTTTGTGCAGAGAAGTACATGGAATTTGCCTCCAGTTGAGTCACCTCTGAGATTTCAGGAAACTGGCCGCAGATACACAGCCCTGCTGACTGAGTTATTTTCCACTGCTTGTCACTTCACATTGTCTAGGTGATGATAAACCCCCTGATTTATCCAGCATGGTGTGTTAGCAAGGTTTTATTCCAATAAAAGAAAACTCTACTTAGTTCCTTCATTACTGAAGTGTCCAGAGGAGGCAGCCAGCGGGCTCACAGAGATTGGATGCACAATGTCCCAGCACCACAGTAATTACAGCCAGCATGCCTAAAAAGCTGTGATAATTTAGGGTTCAGCAAGTGTTGAAAGGAATAAGACTGGAAATTGGGTGGTCCAGATGGTTCCCACATGTATCAAGTTAATTATCAAGATCTAGAATATCTTATCCATTATGTGTGTGTTTTTATATATCAGTATGCAGAAATACATATAGACACTATTTACTTCATTAGGATCTTTTGGAATTGCCATGTGGCAAATAATAGGAGACTCTTCTCCTAAAATAACATCAGCATGCTTTGCTACTCCTACACATGAGCTGAAAGGAGTTTTCTCCTAAAGGATGTTTTCTCTGGAAGTATAGCTTGTGTGTGTTGTTACTGCTCTTCTGGAAGCTCCCTTGTGAGAGCAGGAGGAGGCAGGGAGCAGCCCCTCGGAGTAGTAACTCTATTTCATGTTTCTGTTCTGGTGGTGCTCAGGGGATCTCATGGAATTCAAGCTTGGTCACCCACTTCACTGGAGGACAGAGTTCAAAATTAATCCACAGTCCTATGATTGCTTAATTCTCAGTTATTCTGAATTTATACTGCTATAAATTTATACGTTTGCAATACTTGAAGAACTTCTAAAACATTTTAATCCCTGTCTAAATCTTTAACTGCTGTTTACATTTTGAAAACCTTAAAATATTTGAAATTGTGCTTTAAATGACGTTTAAATATGGGAATAATATTTTCCTATGTCTGATATAATTTTTTTCCTCTGTGACAGTGTTTTTTGCACCCTTTGCATTGCCTGCCTGAAGTGATGCTGCATCTACTAAAACTCCCTGTGTATCCTGCTGATCCTGTTTTTCCCAGGATAAGGCAACCCAAGCTTTCATGTGGGTGAGTGCATGTAACTAATGTTTGTCTATTGTCTACTGATATCTGTTACCGTTTCCTCCTGGTTTATGTATTTCATTTTGTGTGTCAACCATATTTTAATTGATTGGCAAAGGGTTTTCTAATGGAGAAGCAGAGAAGCTACTTCTCTACAGGGATATCATCCAGGAAATACAATATTCTTGTTTCTTCTGGATTTTACCAGTGTTTTTTCTTTTTAGTAAATGGAAAGACCTCCCTGTAATTCAGAATCAGAAAAATTTCTAAAGAGAAAATCAGGATGGGGAAGGATCTTCTGTCAAGCAGAGGAGATGGTGTTTATTTCACTCACTCAAGCCAAATGTAAGCCAGAAGCAAATGCTTTGCACTTGAATATGTGTCTGAGGAGGATGTAGGCAGAGAACTGACAGGATCCTCTTTAATTTGATAAACTGAGGATGGTAGAGCTCATTACAGCAGCCCTTAGTACCATGAAAGGGAGAACAAGAGATAGGACAAGAAGAAACGGCTTCAAGTTGCATCAGAGGAGGTTTAGGTTGAATATTAAGAAAAATTTCTTCATGGAAAACATTGTCCATCCCTGGCACAGGTTGCCCAGGGAAGTGTTGGAATCGCTGTCCCTGTAGACATGTCACAGACAAGTGGGTGTGGTGATTAGGGACACGGTTTGGAAGTTGTGCATATCCTTATCCTTACGTCTGTTCATTTTATTCTTGCTGTGAGCACTCCCTGCTGTCCGGGTCACGAAGCCACCTGCTGCATTTCTCCTCTACTCTAGGTTTAAAGCCTCCACAGTCTTACAACTGTGTTTTTCGCAAAACTCAGCTTCTTCCCAGTCAACAGTTTCTCTCCTATGCACTGGTTTCTTTAAGATCTTCCCCTGCTCTGACCAAATCTTTCCTCTTCAGTTTAGTCTGTCCAAACTATTGTCATCAAACTATTTGCCTTTTCTTACTGCCCTGACCATGTTCCCATACTTCTGAAATCTCAGCATTGACTTATTATCCCGATAAAATTCCAGCCTGCCTCTTTATAAGCTCTGGTTAAATCTGTGACTGCTCCCTTCTCTTGGAGGGCCTTTTCATCTCCAGTGCTGGGAGTGCCTGTGGATGGGAAGCAGAGGGTGTTGTTATTAATTTCCTTCTTCAACTTCCTTCATTGAAAGGATGCTCTGAATCTAAAACATGTGGTAGATGAAATTACTTGAAGTCACGTCCCTCATTTTTTTAGGAAATGCCTGGAAATGTTTACAAAACACTCACCAAAAGCATTCAGAATGAAGATTCAGCACAATTTCAGTGCTGGCATGCGAATGCAGGCTCCTGTGTTTCCTACTTCCTTTGCAGCCCTGGCAGCCTCTGTGGAGTGTGTCAGCCAAGATCATACTTAGTTCTTCACCTTGATGGTATTGAGGTTGTCACAGCCAGCTTTTCCATATGCATATCTTTGGATTTATGTGGCAAGGTAATATTAAAATCAGTCCTCCTACCAGGCCAGAGAAATGCACGTATTTCCCAGAGTCTATCATCACTGAACCAAAAATAACAAACCCCTGGGAACTCTGGAAGGAGATACATTTATCCTTTCTGAGTCAGCCAGTCATACAGGGTTCGAGACTGGTGCTCAAACTTCCAGAAATCATAGAATCATGGAATCACAGAATGGTTTGGGTTGGAAGGCATCTCAAAGCTCATCTCATTCCAAACCCCTGCCATGGGCAGGGACGCCTTCCATAGACCAGGGTGCTCCAAGCCCCATCCAGCCTGGCCTGCAACACTTCTAGGGGTGGGACAGCCACAGCTTCTCTGGGCACCCTGTGCCAGGGGCTCTCCATGCTCACAGGGAACACTTAATTCACAGCTTGACATATCTTTTTTTAGTAATATTTATATTTCAAATCCATGTCATGAAAGCCAGTGGCAAAAAGTCTTATTCATGGAGTGTTACTGACTCTTAATTGCTTGTAAGAACAACTGTGTAAATAATGGAATATTTTGTTTGCTAAGAATTCATTAAAAATTACTCAGCTCAAAATAACCAGGACAAGTGCATTAAAAAGAAATCACTCTCTTCAAAAACATTATTTTAAAGGAGTATTCTTAATTCAGAATACTTCAAATTTAAAGAAAAAATAAGGAAAACATATTTTTTAAAATTCTGAGATTAATCCTGTCAGGGCATTCCTTGTTTCTTTCCAGTGCAAACAAATAAAAACATCTGTTCTGCTCAGCCTCTATTTTTATCCTTGCCCCACACAGAAAGATAAAAGATAAGGCATTAATTTTTCATCTCTTTCTCCCTGTGATGCTTCCAGAGGCAGGAGTTAAGTGGCCAGCAATGCCTCCTAGCCTGTCAGGAGTGATGCTTTTTTAGGCCAGAGAGAACCTTTGGTCTCCTGCATAGCAAGAGTGTGACAGAATCACTGAGCTATCAAATCAGTTATTCTGCCAACATCTTTCTGGTTCACTGAGGAGTAAATTAATCCCACCTACAAGTGCTCCAGCAGCAGAGGAGAGAGAGCACACACATTGCCCTGTTCGGGCAGCAAGGTGCTTGCTAGGAGTGGAAGTCATGGATAAATAATTCCGGTTCTTTGGGGAACCTTCACGGCCCTACTTCTCGGAGCGCTTACGCACACATGGTGGGACAGCTGCAGGAGAGAGCTTCTCCAGGGGAAGGGAACAAGCCCTGGGGCAGGTGCAGCAGCTCCACTGTGGGTCTCCACAATCCACCACAGTCCCAGGATGTGTGGGACTGGCACCAATTTCTGCAGTCAGCACTGGTCTGAGGGTGGTGCTGAGGGAGCTGCCCCAGCAGAAGGCGTTGGGACAGGCCTTAGGCCACCTTCATCGCTTGGAAAAGAGGGAGTGAGTCTCTGGCACCATGTCACCAGTCCTTCTGCCCCCCAAAAGCTTTACTTAGCAAAGTCCAGCAGCTCCAGTGAGAAAATAAGCGAGGTACGACATGTGGTACAATAGACAATTCCACACTGACCTGAAATCTGTGCCTCCAGTTCCAGCTGTTAGAATGAACTGCAAACCCATGTATTTTCTGGGTGATTTCTCCCAGTTAATCATCTTGTTTTATCCTGTTCTTAAATCTTTCCTGGTTTCCACGTATATTTTTGATCTTCTCATTGCTTTCCTGCAATGATGTACCTCCAACTGCTCCAGTGTTGTCCATCAGTCGCCCCAAGGCAGTAAGTGCTTTGCCACAGGAATATGTGCAGCCCTGGGAAGGACCAAGATTTCTGTTAAGGACCATCTGGTCATAAAGTCAGTATTTATCTAAACCCCAGATTACTCAGGTTTTCTGGGCATTTTCTGCCTAGACCTCTACTGTAAGTGGCTGGTGCATTTGTTCACAAACTAAACACAATGAAACATAATAAACAGCCCTCATAATGAGCAGTCCACACAGGTGACCTCTTGGAAGCCCTGTGACTCCTGCAAAACATAAGAAAATTGAAAATCTGTATTTACAAGGTCAGAAATAAAACAAGAACCTCGCTTTGGCTATCTAAAAGTAAAGCCATACAAAGCAAAGACCTCACTGAATAGCAGACTGTTAAATACAATTTCCTTTGCCACAATAAATGTTACAGTATAAAGTTGAATATATAATGCATTTCACTTAGCTGTAACATTTTGTTAAACTTCAGGAATTTTAAGAGAATGACTCTTCAGTTTCTTAGAGGCTTGAACTGCTCTCTTGAAAACGTTTTGGAGAAGAGAAATGTACCCTGGGATGGCTTTTAAGCTTTTCTTTTTGTTGGTAATTGTTGAGATCTGACATTCTTCAACAACAGATAAATTGTTTCTGTGGCCTTAATAGAAATGTGAAGCTCTACCCAGCTTTTAGAATTTCACCTCATGGACCAGATCCTTGGCTGCCATCCTGCCTGTTTTGGTCTGCTCAGGAGGAATTTGGGGAATGTATGAAGTGTTTAAACGGCAGCTACAAATTAAGGTTTTCTTTCAGCTCAAGAGTGAACTACAATTAAGACATGATTGTTATAAGGAGAAAAAACCGTCTAAACTGAAGTGTTTCCAAGCTACTCATCACTTCCCTGGTGTCTCTCCTTACGGAAATTCATCTAGTCCTGTGATACTGATCTTATAAACAAATACTTTCTTTCCTTACCTCCTGTGATAAAATTCATGCTTGATATTTCTCTGGGAACTCCTTGGCCCCTTCTTGTCATTTTTCAGATTGGGAAATGTGGGGGGGGAAAAAAGGATTTTTTTTTTCCAATCTGAGTTTGAATCACTCATCCCTCTAATGACTTTTAAAAAACCACAAAAACATCAACAAGAAATTAAATTGAAATCGAATTTAATAATTTATTCTGAGCATTTTTAAAAATTAAATAATAACTGTATGGCACAACAATAGCAGATACTTGGGCCAAATGCTTGTTGTCAGAATATACCATTGGGGAAAAGTGACAGTGCCAGGGGGATGTGTTTAATTTTTTCATGTCTGTGTATATCTGGATAAGGAACCTGGCAGACAAGTCCCCTTAAATACAATCATCAGCCCACCCTGGGGGTTCAGCACTGCTGATTGTGTTATTTATGCAGATATTATACAAAAGTGTGCACAAGTTCCATGTTATTTTTTTGTTTGAGGGGACTTAGAAATACACTGCAGTTGGGAGTGCTTTGTAATGCACATTCCCTTCGCGGATGTGGGAATAGATCCATTCTTGCTGGTCTGAATTGAAACATCCTCCAGTTTATCTGTACTGGCAATGCTGCACGGAGTGTTTCCCTGGAGAGGGACTGATGGAGTAAATGCTTTGTACTTGCTCGTGAGTTGCAAAGTCCCTTTGCTGCCACCTTTATGTCATGAATTCAGCGTGTTTGTGCGAGGCACAGCTGCCTCACCCAGAGGAAAACTACCTTTATATCTAGGCTCCGGCATTGCTGTTGTACATTCATGTTCCTTTTGGGAAGGGTTGACAGGTTTTAACTCTTCCTGCAAGACCACAGCTCTGGGTGCTGAGTCTGGAAACTCCAGAGGTTTAATGTAAAGCCCTTTGTGGGTGTATTTCGTGTGTGTGTCTTCTCACCTATCAAAATGAGGATGGAGATGCTCCAGGCTGCCTTTTGTAGTGGAGCTCTGCTTGTACCCAAGCTGGTGCTGAAAGCACCGTGCAGGTGTGGATTTAACTCTTCACTCGGCTCATCGCCACTTAGTTGATCAGAAAGGAACAAAAGCAATTCAGGTTTATCACAAAGGATTAAATGCCCTTCGGGTGGCCCGGTGACGCCCCATTCTGTGTTCAGGTGGTCACGGCCCCAAGGCTGCCAGAGCTCAAGCGGCATCTGGACAACGCTGTCAGGCGCAGAGTGGGATTTTGGGAGTGTCCCGTTCAGAGCCAGGAGCTGGACTTGGATCATGCTTATGGGTCCCCCGCGACTCGGGATAGGCTGTGGTTCTGTGGCAGAAACAGTTGTTGGCGGTGACATTTCACACATGCCCGCCGTGCGGGGCTGGGTGTGCGCGGTGCCTCCCCGGGCGGGCGGTGGCGGTCGCGACCCGGCGCACGCGCGGTGCTCGTGTGTACCCCCCCCCCCCCGGCACGCGGCCGGGGCTGCCGTGACCGCACGAGGGG